>CAUYSK010120691.1:0-23133 GCA_963575035.1 Avahi laniger | reverse complement strand
ACTAATAAGATTTCTATTTCTTAAATTGACAAGATAGCTTAAATGAAAAAAAAGTTTCAAGTGAATGTATATCAAAAATATACATTGACCTTCTAGAGCAGCAGTCCCCAGCCTTTTTGACACCACGGACGGTTTTCATGGGAAAGAATTTTTCCAAGGACCAGGGGTAGCTAGGGGAGGATGGTTTCAGGATGATTCAAGAGCATTACATTTATTGTGCACTTTATTTGTATTACTACATTGTAATATATAGTAAAATAATTATACAACTCACCATAGGTTAGGGGCCCCAGCTTTAGAGACTTACCAGTTTTGGAAAAACTGAATAAATTTCTTCGAGGGAAGTTTAACCAGTTTTATACAATAATCACTGTTAGGAGATGCAGCAGTATTTAATATACAATCTATACTTTAAAATTAACCCATTACATATATCCTAAGATGCCTTAAAATTTACTAAGATCCACTCTAAACTTCTGTTTGAAGCAAAATATTTGTGTTAAAATTATGTGGCTGAACTAATCAAACAAAGCTGGTTTCTTTTAGCTAAAATGGGCAGTGTAGAACTTGAGAAAACAAATACTGCACATTCCTAGTCATACACTTTAGATTTTAAAAAACAAACCACCACCCTGTACAAACCCTCCAGCCATCAGTGACATTCTGTTTTTTTTTTATGAACCTGACATTGTGAACATATATCAGTGACATTCTTAGTAGGGCAGAAAAGGCGTGAAGTATAACAAAATTACTTGTGATTAATTTTAAGTCATTTTTTTCCCCTTTGTATTTGAAATACAGCAAAACTGGCATGGAAAAGGAGCACAGTAAGTTTTCCCGCAGTTACAAGGAAGGATCACAACCCCACAGTTGTAATCAGTGTCCAAGGACACCGCACTAAAGCCGGGTGGGGATGTGTAGAAACAAGTAAATACTCCAAACGTAAACACAGTGTTTTTGTTTTCTGTTCTCTTTTTGCTGTCACCAGTAAAAAGAGTCCATTCTATTCCCCTAAAAGGCACATTTCTTTTGAAAATAAAGTCAGAAGAGAGCAAATAACGCAATTAGGCGAGAGGCAAGAATCTCCTTCCCTGTTTCTCACCCTGGCCTAACATTTCATCTTCCTTCAACAGATTACCAGATGAATAGGGCGGGTCACAGGATCAGGATGAAAATACCCTTCTTGGCCTTAAACCCTCCCAGCCCCAAGTCCAACGCTGCCTTATTTTTTCCTGTTTCTCTGATTCTAATCCCACCCAAAGCAAGGCTCTCGGATTAACGCCACCCCTGACCACTGTCCCATTCTCTGAGCTTATCTACCCCATCTGCCCCCAAATTAGCTGTCCGAATGACTGCCAGGTAAATGAGCTAAGAAATAAAACAAAGACTCCGAGGCCGAAGTTGGGCCAGCCACGAGGGTCAGTAAAGGAAAGAGCGAACGCGGTAAAAAACCACTTGAAAAGAACTAGGAAAGGTCCACGGGTTCGTGAACAGTCTGTGCCGTGGACGTACGAGCCCTGGCAGATAAAAGCAGAAAGGCAGGGAGGAGAGCGGAAGGAAACTCGCTGGAGAGACATTTTGGGAGCGTTAGAGACGCACTCCCTCTGGCGTTGAGAGATCTGCAGTCAAATCCGAGATGCGCCCGAGTCTAGGTGACAAGAGCAAACTCTCCATTAGCCGGGTCATCCTCTGCAACCCGGAACAGTCCCCGGGATCCCCAAGCGACGCCCCCTTCCCACGCCCGCAGCATGGTCCAGCCCGGCCGGATCCAAACTGGCAGCGAGCGCGGGCGGAGCCACTTCTCCCGACTCGGGTTCCCACGCGCGGCCCCTCCCGACAGGACGCCCCCCGCCCGAGCTCCGCGCCTACCTGTAGCACCAGCGGCTCAGGGTTGAAGGCCAGGGTCAGCAGCAGCTGCATGCGCTCCGAGTCCTTGAGGTTGCGGAGCAGGAAGCTGCCCGAGTCCTTGGTCTCGGCGTAGCGGCGAACCAAGCGGTCGAGCAGGCGCTGCGAGGGGCAGTGCACCAGGTCCGACCAGCCCTCCACCGCCTCGGGCGTGAGCAGACGCACGTCGCCGTTGAGGCGCGCGAACTCGGTCCGGGGCATGGCCTGGAGCAGGTCGCAGCGGGGCCGGCCCGTGGCCCGCTTGCAGATGCTCTGGTCGAGCTGCGCCAGCTCGCGCTGCGAGCCGAGGCGCTTGAGCACCACTCGGCGGCGGCCGCCCTCGCGGGGCTCGCCGTACTGCGCGAAGTAGACGTTCTTCACGTTGAGGAAGTCCAGCAGGCGCAAGCGGCCCCACGCCTCGAACACCACCTGTCCGTTGAGGAAGCGGCGGCACCAGCTCGTACCGAAGCACGCCGGACACTTATTGAGCTGCAGGAAGCGCCGGTCGGCCAGCTCGTTGCGCTGCCAGGAGGCGAGCAGCGACGGCGAGTGCAGCACCATCAGCACCAACAGGCTGCCCAGCGCCGCCAGCTTCAGCGAGCGGGACAGGCGGCCCAGCTTCGGGGGCACCAGGCGCCACATCCCGCCCGCCCGCCCGCCCGCTCCGGGAGGGCGAGGGCACCCCCGGGGCGCCCCCACCGCGCCAAGACTCCGAGAGCGACCCGCAGGGGCCCCGGGCGAGAGAAGGAGCGCGGGCTGGGGCGGGAGGCGGAGTAGGTGTGTGAGAGAGGGAGACCGGGAGCGGGAAGGAGCCGACTAGAGCAGGCTGCGACTTCTCCCAGTCACTAGTCTCCACAACTCTCGAGCTCCCTCCTCCGAGCTCCCCGCCCTCCGACTCTGGCGACACCTCCTCCTCGCCAGCCAAGTTATAGAGGAGCGAGAGGGGGCGGGAGCGCGGGTCGCGCGCCCCTGTGCGCGCGCACGCGCATTGCTCGCTCGGGGGGCCCGAGAGCTGCGGCGGTAGCGGCCAGCCACCGGAGTGCGGGGTCTCCGAGGAAAAGAGGGACTCCCAGGAGGGGAAGAGGAGCCTGGAACGCCTCACACCCCAAAGTAGCAACGCGCGACCCCGACGCCGCACACCCGGGATCGTACACGCTGGCTTCCCCGAGAGCGGGAGGGAAGGGGCCAGGGGGCGGGGCCGGAGGGGCGGAGCGAGCCCGTCGCGCGCCGCCCGGAAAGCGTAAGCGCGGGCTCGCGGAGGGGTGGTGGGGGACGGTCGGCGGGGGGAGCTCGAGTTTTTGAGGGGAGAGGATAAAGTCGTGAGCTCTGGTAGTAAAAGGACTTTTAGTAATCGATAATCTTTTATGTTTATTAAATTTTACTGGGCTTGCCTTTGCCACTGTGGAAACGGTTCCTTAAGAGCGGAGAGGAGAAGAAATGAATCGCGAGAGCCAATTCCAAGTCCTTCACCCCGGACGGCGCGCGCAGGGCGGAGGCAGAGTGGGCGGGGCAACCTCCCCTCGCCTTATACGGCTTGGGCGCGCGCCCGGGGGCGGGGCGAGGCTGAGGAGCGCCAGGCGGGAGCACGCGCTCCCCGCCCCCACCCTGGCTCGCGCGCCTGACAGTAGAGGGTGGGGCCTGCGGAGAACACGGTGGGAAAGGCGTTGAGTTGAGGCGGGCTGCTTGGCGGCGGCGTCTTTTGGCGTCATGTATGTGGAACCGTTGTAAATTTTCCCGAGTGAGCACGGAAAGAACGAAGTCCTCAAGACACTGTGTTAAAGAGAAAATAGGGTGAAGGGGAACCAACGAGGCCTGGTGTCGCCAGGAGGTCTGCCCCTACCGTGGCGAAGAAGCAGGGATGAGGTGTGGGCAGGTTTGCTTTTGCTCCCAGCCTGGCGCAGAAGCCGTTTATTCTCCTCCGCGAGGTGAATTGACCGGCGTCGCCCCTGAGCGTCCCTGAGGAGCGGGCGGGCGCCCCGGCTCCTCCCTCCGTCCGCGGGGCCCGCGCCTGCCCTGTGGCCTGCGGCGCGTTGCGTGGCGGTAGCCAGGGGGCCCCGGGCTGCCTGGTGCTCCAGCGCTGGCTCGGAGTCACCCCAGACCGCAAAGATAACTCGGAAATGCTGAACTAAAGCACCTTGCTTTGGTGTAAGTTTTAGGGGACCTAAATTGTTTAGTTGTAGCTGTGAATATATATTTTATTATAATACTTTTTACTTTTAGCGCTACAATAGTTAAAATAAGGAATGATTGTTAGTCTGAGGGACAGGTGGTTCCTGGTACGTGATTAAATATCTTGGTTTTAACTCAGTTAATTTTAGGGATTGAACAATGATTTTTGAAGACCATAGTAACTGGCATGTATAGAAGTAAACACTTCGCAGAAACTTATTGAGAAACAACTATGCAGATTATTAAATTCACTTTTCTGTGTTTGATTGTAATAGAGCCATCTTGAGAACTGTTGAGGTGAATGTTTTGTTCTTTGTGATATGAGAATTCTAACTTTGAAAAAATATCTTTGGGCAATTTAATAAGTATATTCAACATAGACTTAATTTTTAAATGAAAATATATTGAATACAGACAAATTGGAAGATTTAGTCTTCAAAGACTTGTACAAAGTGACTGCTGTATTTAGGAAATTTGGCTGCAACAACTGACCTGTATGCTGCCTTTGGCACGAATTTCATTTAACTTACCTTCACGTGTCCGAAAACTCCATACAATGTATTTAAGATCAAGAGCTCCAGTGAGGGTTTCTTTTGGAAAGAGATTGATGTGATTGGTCCGGAGGCCTGTGCAGTAGTTCAGCTGCGTGGCGGCTGCTGCTGCTGAATTGTAATATAGGTAAGTTATTACTAAACTGCAAATTTCTTATCTCTGACATCTTTTTTACCTGCCTCATAAATCTGTTGGATTAATACTAGATAATATATGTGGAATTGCTTTAAAACAATAAAACGACTTCATAAATTTTTATATTTACAGTTAGAACTAATAATTCTGTTGGCATTCTTGCCAGTAAACTGATTAAGCTCAGTAGAATTGGGGCATGATGGGAGACTGTTTAGGTGACTAGTAACAGGATTAAGGAGGGACCTGTACTCCTATGTATAGAAAGGGTCCAAATCCTGTGGAATTGTATAGCCATCATTTGAAAAGTGGAAGTCTATGTAAGTTACTAGTCTATATAAGTTGGTTACTAGTCTATATAAGTTGAATTTTGAAAAATGTTTGCTTTGCATATAAATAGTTTACATTTTTTAAAAGCTGTAATGTTCTTTTCAGGTAAATTTTCTAGACATTTATCAAGAAAGATAGTCTTCATGAACGTAACATATTCCTCAAAAGGAAATAAAAAGTCTTAGAACCATATGAAATAAAGTCATAGTGTTCCAAAATGCCATATTAGGGTTTAGAAAAAGATCAGTAAATTCTCAAGTGCCATGTTAGGGTTTAGAAAAAGATAAGTAGGTTAAATAAAATTCCTGGCAGAGGTGGCATAAAATAATCAGTTGTAGCAGCCAAATTTTATAAGTACAGTAGTCACTTTGTACAAGGCTTTGAAGACTAAATCTTCCAATTTGTATTTAATGTAATATCATTTAAAAAATCACATCTATGTGTCATCATAAAGTGCCCTATTAAGGTTTAGAAAAAGATCAGAAAGATGACTCACCTTGCCTATGAACTGCAGGATACTTTAAGCTAATGATCATAAACTAACATCCAAAAGTCTTGACCATTATTGTAAATAATGGCAAATGTAGTTTCCAGAGCATTGTAAAATGTTATTTTATAATAACTATCGCTGTTATAATTGTATCCAATGGAATTAAATACTGTAGTAGTTTGATACCAGCTATCGTCTATTTTGATAATCAAAGCTTTACATTGTATTACTATTCTATCCTGGTTATCAGTGGTTCTGAGCAAGGGACTATTGCCTCCCAGGGGACATTTGGCAATTCGGGAGACATATTTGGTGTCATAACTAGGGAATGGGGTACCACTGTTGTCTAGTGGGAAGATGCCAAGGATGCTGCAAAACATCCTACATTGCAAAAGACAACCCCCAACAACGAGTTAACCAGTCCAAAATATCAATAATGTACTGTTGATAAACTCTGACTTACATAATTCTCTTATGTTGTATGGTTTTAGGCATGAAAGTCTTACTGCTTATCATACTTTCCTGCAGGAAACAAGATGTGTTGACCTTTGAACAACCAAGTTTGAAATGCATGGGTCCACTTAAATATGTATTTTTTCAAACAAATGAGGATTGAAAATACAGTATTTGCTGGATGCAAAACGCATGGAAAGCCGACTTTTTCTGTAAGTGAGTTGTGCAGAGCTGACTTAGGGACTTAAGTCTGTGGAGATTTTGGTATACTCTTGGGGATTCTGGAACCAATCCCCGCATATACATGGGGACAACTGTATTTAAAATTTATTTATATCCTGTGATCATAATGTTCTAAATGTTAAGTCAACTTGGAGGAAATTTCTTTGTCATTTACAACAGTTATTAGTGTTCACCTGATCAAAACAACAATTTTTGATAATTAAACATAAAAAGTAATATTAAAATGTATTAATGAGCTTGGACTTTTTATTTAACTTAAGTTTTCATGGATAAATTAACAGTGTTCAACATCAGTTCTCTTTCATTTTTAGAAATGTAAAGGCTAAAACATTCTGTTCATTTAAGTTGAGAGGAAAGAGGAGTATTTATATAGCAATGTCATTCAATTAGTTTTACTCTTTTTGAGTTATATGCCAGAAATCATTTACTAATAGCAGTCTATCGTCAGAATATTGTTAATGACAATTATCATTCGGGTTCTCTAGTTTGATTTAGAAGCAAAGCATTGGAATCCCGTGTTGGAAGATGATTTCTTACCTAGTCATTAGAATTATTTTCTCATATTCACTCTATTTAGTGCCCTAGCAGTTATGTCCTAGGACAATGTGCCATAGTAAGATTCAGGATGGCTAAGGGTAAGAGGTATTCTTTTTGTAAAGGCACAAAAAGCAATTCCCTGTGTACTGAAGTACCCAGAACAGTGTCTGATATAAGTGGTTGTTTCATTAGTAGTTGTAGGATGGCTGAGTGAACAACTGAAGGAACAAACACTTTAGGATTAAATACTGTTGTAATAATCCAAGCTAGAAATAATAGGTGTTAGCAGTGAAGCTGATGAGAACTAGTATATTCTAGATATATTCTGAAGGTAGAACAAACAAAATTTCTCAAGATTTGGATGTGAGACAGGGAAGCATCACGGGTATCACTGCATGGTTTTTGTCCTAAATGACTATAATAGTTACCATTTGTCTAAGCCTGTTGAGGCTTCTATAACAAAAATATCATAGACTGGGTATCCTTAAACAATAGAAATTTATTTCTCACAGTTTTGGAGGCTTAGAAATCCATAATCAAGTTGCCTGCAAATTTTGTGTCTAATGAGGGTACTCTTCCTGATTCATAAATGCTCATGTTTTTGCTGTGTCTTCACATGGCAGAAGGGACAAGGGATCTCTGTGGTCCTCTTTTAAAAGGACAGTAATCACCTCCCAAAGTCCCCACCTCCAGATACCATCACACTGAAGATTAGGCTTCAACATAGTAATTATGGGGTTGGGGGACAACACAAACATTCAGACCACAGCACCATTTCCTGAGAATCCGGAAACCGAGAGGAAAAGGATGAGAAAGATGTAAGTTCAAGTCCCAGTTTATTCAGTGCCACGTTTGTGTTTCTAAATTTAGTTGTTGAAACCACATGGTTATCCATCAAAATATAAATATTATCTATTACTTTCAGTCTAATTAAAAGATCTACACGGTAATTTTCCCATAAAATGATGGAGATTTTTCTCCGTGTTTCTACCTACAGTGCCTAAAATTCAAACACTTGACAATGTTAGTTGTAATTCTTCTGCTAAGTGATGTTACTTACCTGATTTATTTGTGTTGGGAGATATACCTTAAGGACTGATTTTGTTTTTAAAGGTTTTTTAAAGCTATTCATTGTTTCAGCAGAATTTTAAACACATTTTATTGCATTTTAAATCAATAACTGTAGGTGTTTTCTAAGACAAATTCTTAAGCAGTTCACTCCTTTGGTTGTATAAATAGAAGTATACACATACTCATATACACCAAAACCATGATTTTGCTTGAAATAATTAAATCATATAGTTTTCTGACCTGGTCAGAATAATGCAAATTAGCCGAAATGCAACTACAATGTTATAATTCATGATTTTTACTAATTCAAAATAACATGCAGTGTTACATAGTTTTCCATATTGGCTAGGTTAACCTAGAGAGGCACATTTTTCTTTTGCTCAGTAAACTTTTAAAACTTGTCATTTTTCCAGTTTGTTTCTGCAGAGAAATCAATATATGCAAAGGCAAAAAAATTAACACATCAATGAGAGATCACTTATATATCCACTGGTTAAGATCTTTTGAAAAGTTAATCCAAATCATGTATACATGTATAAATTAACATGATTATTATCTATTTTAAAGGTAGACATGCATACTACAACTGCCACTTACTTCCAACCAAGTGCAAGATTCTGAGTGTGTGGGTTCTGAGTCCAGTGGAGGAGACAGATATACACACACACACACACACACATAGATGCCAACTTTATTATGTGTTTGTGACAAATATTGAGGTATAAGCAACTACTAAAGGAATATAAACAAGAAAGGTTTTCCTTTAGCTATAGACATTATCTTGGCATTGATATGACTCCGCTTAGCAGAATAGGCAGCGTATACTAGGAGAATTTTGCATCTTCCTTCTTTGTCAGCTTGTTTTCCTCTTAAGCCTCACATCTTAAGTCTCCTACCTCTTCTCATCCACTGGCTTGTGCAAATGATGTTCCTGCCACTTCTGCTGGATGATGGCAGCTACAGCCCACAGCTCTTCTCTCTGGGCAAGTGTGCCAGAAATCTTAGAGAACAACAACTGCCCTGTTCAGAAAACCATCCTTCTGGGTAGCTAAAACTCTGCCTTGTTTCTGACTCAAGTATCTTTATCAGGATCCTTTCATGGAAACCACATATATAGGTAAAAAATCTGCTACAATCTTCAATCTAATGGCTGTGCCATTTGTAAAAGTCAGAGCTGGGGGAAGCAGTTTTATACTTGGGCACCAAATATAATGTATATTTAATGTTCAAAATGATATAGTCCAGAAATGTCAATTTTTGCTTTTTTCTTACAAAAAGACTTATAAAACTCTATAGTTAAATGAGAAATAAAATTTGCCATTTTGGGGAACTAGCTATAGAGTTATCTTACTATCCATTGTAGTCTAATCAGAGAGTGTGGCCAGTAGAACTGTGGGTTCACAGAAGAGATTCCTCATCTTTGAGATGTAACTGATCCACTAGTCTGTCAAATGACAAATCGTCAACTACTCTTCTGTCCTTGTGCAGCTTTTTGTCTTTCTACAAATTGATATCCAGGATTTTTTTCCTTTTTATTCAGGAAATAGTAAAATTCTAGTTATTTTTTGAAAAATCAGGAATTAAAAATTTAAATCACGTCAAATGAAATTGGAATATTACATATTGTTTTGTTATAATTAAATGCCCTTGAATATTTTTCCTCTTACATGGAAAATAAAACTTGAATAGTTATAGATGAGTAAGATATTTTTAGTGCTGACTTAATCATAAGATAACTAGACCTTAAGAACTTGTTGACAAACTGAAAGTAACAATTTAGTGGATTAAACTGGAATATCATAATAATTTATATATGTTATATCATTCTAAGATAAAGAAGCACCTAATTACAGTCATCAGTGTGCAGACTCAGTAAATACAATTGTTGGAGTTCTAGAATTTAAGAGAAATGTTAAATTAAAAAAATATTAAATCATCAAATAGTAAACATATATGTCTGTTCATTTTTTGTAATATATCTTCCTGGCAAAATGACTACCAATGAATTACATCTTTACATTATTTTCCCTCGTAACACTAGAAATAAATTGCAAAGGAAATTTCAGGGAAAATCTTAAGAAAAAAATTATTCTTAAAATTACTTTTGAATTCCATAGATCTTTTTAAAAGTCACATATTTAAAGAAAAATACTTCTCAGATAAAGCATTAGCCTATCTTATTTTTTTGTTTCAAAATATTTAGGGGGTACAAATGTTTTTGTTACATGGATACCTTTTATAAACTTATTTTTTTTATGTTGCTGGTATATAGAAACAAAATTGTTTTTGTGTATTGTCTTGGCATCTAGCAATATTGCCACACTTCTTATTAATTTTAATAATTTATAGTGACTTGAGTTTTCTATACAAAAAGTTATATAAATTACAATAGCATTATTTTAAAAAATTTAAATATCTAGGAAAAAATCTGAGGAAAGAAAGATTTACAACACCTCTACACTGAAAATAGAAACCATTATTAAGAGGAGTTGAGATCTAAATAAATGGAAGGGTATACTGTGTTGAAGGATTAGCAGATTTAATACTGTAAAGATGTGGATTTATAATTCAACATAACCCCTATCAAAATTCCAGTAGGTTTTTTTTTTATTAATTGACAAGCTGAAAATTCATACAAATATACAAAGGGCCACAAATAGCCAAGCCAATCTTGAAGGAGAACAAAGCTGGAAAACTTAACTAATAAATTTGAAGTACCATTATAAAGAATCAGTAATTGAAACAGATATTTGTGCAGAACAGAAAGATAAATGTATGGAGCAGAATAGAAAATCTAAAATTAGACATACAGATCAGCTGATTTATGGCAAATGTGACAGCAATGCTATGAGAAAAGGTGGTCTTTTCAATGAACAGTGCAAGGTCAAATGAATGTCATATAAAGGAAAGAAATGTATCTTGACCTGTGTTTTACTCTCCATGCACAAGTCGGTTCTAAGGAGATTGCATGTCTAAATGTGCATAATAAAACAACAGAGCTTTTAAAATCAAACAGGAGAACATTTGCCTGATCTTTGATAGGCTGCAATTCCAGAGATCCCCTAGACCACCTGCAGGTTCAATAATTCACTAGAACAGAACTCAGCAAAGCTGTTATACTCACAGTTATAGTTTGTTATATCAAAAGGTTACAGATTAAAATTAGCAAGAGGAAAGAGCACGTAGAACAGGGTCCTGGAGAGATCAGGCACAGAGCTTCCAGTTGTCCCGGTGGAGTTGTGTGGACAGTGCTTGCTTCTCCCAGCAAAGATGTATGGCAAGACAGTACTGCCAACCAGGGAAGCTCAACCAAGCCTTGGTGTCCAGCGTCTTCCCCACCCCCCAACCCCCTATAGTGAGGAGTGAGGGTGTCACTCTCATAGTCATAGCTAATTTCCCACATTGCTGACCTTAAATGCCAGCGCCTCCACAGGTTAGTGGGATACCACATGGCCAAGGTCCCTACTATAAATAACGGTGTTAGCATAGACTATTTGGCACGGCCCAAGGCACCCAGGTAAACAAAGATACTCTTACGAAGCAGGCCAAAGGGTATACAGATTGCCTCCCAGGAGCCAGGGGTAAGGGCCATACCTTTCTTTGGACAAGATCAATCCTTTACTACATGTAGGCAAAGATTTCTTAAGCAGGACACAAAAAGCTCTAACCATAAAGATAAAAAATGATCAGTTGGTCCGTATTAAGAAATTTTATTCATTAAGGGAATTACTAGGCAACTCAGAGTAAAAGAAAGTATTTCCAATACAGATATTTGACAAAGCACTCGTATCCAGACTACATAAAGAATGCATACAAATCAATAAGAAAACGAATTGAAGGAATAGAAGGTGAACAATAGACAAAAGATTTTAAAAGGCACTTCAAAGAAAAAGGTACCCAAGTCTCAACTTCGTTAGTTATCACCCTAATGTAATTTAAATCATGATGTGTGTGAACTATAAAATAAAATCTTAAACCTCTTAGCTGACTGAATAGATCCCCTCTTGGCCCCAGAAATACTCTAAAGCTGAGTTGCTGGCCATGAGAAGGGAGGTCAAAAATGCCTCATCATGTCCCCCTACCTTCTTGGACATATCCTTTTATAACTCATTAACAGCCCTAAGGCTCTGCAAGACAAAGCTTAAACCACACCTTCAGGTCCTCAATTTACTCAACAGACCTTGTGAGTCTATGTCCGGGGACTTGTCTCCAATCAGCAGACTTCCTTAACTTAAAACATTCCAAGTCTTTAGACAAAGCTCCATTTCTTTACCCAATTACAAATCAAACAATCTTTAAACCCACCTATAAGCAGTAATCCCCTCCCTTGAGATGTCCTGCCTTTTGGGGCCAAACCAATATACACCTTCCATGTATTGATTTATGACTTCACATGTAATTCCTGTCTCCCTAAAATGTATAAAACCAAACTGTAACCCAACCATGGCAAGTCCACTTGCTCAAGGCTTCCTGGGTGTGACCCTGGGCCAAGTCCTCAAACTTGGCTCAGAATAAACCTCTTTAAATTATTTTACAGAGTTTGGGTTCTTTTCCATTAACAAGAGATACCACTATGTACCTAGCCAAAATGAAAAAGATGGACAACAGAGTTGGCAAACACTGCTAGTGGGAGTCTAAATTGGTACAACCACTTTGGAAAACTGGCAGCATCCACTAAAAATGAAAATATATATACCCCATGACTCAGTAATTCCTCTTCTGAGTGTATACCCATAAGAAAATACATGCATTCATTCACCAACAGACATACCAGAATGTTCATAGCAACACTTCGTCATAGCAAAAACTGAAGACTATCGAAGTGCCCCTCAATAAAGACTAGATAAATAAATTGTGGTATAGTCACACAATGGAATACAATACAGCAAAGAGAATGATATACAAATATGAAAAATATGGACACATCTCACAAACCTAATGAAATCCAAACACAAAAAAGTACATTACAAATCCACTTATATAAGTTGTACAATCAGTAATTTGAAATAAGGATAGCAGTTGAGCAGTACAGGAGAAATATAGTGAGTGGAAGGTGCACAGAGGGTTTCTGAGAAGCTGTTAAAATTCTTCTTGATCTTCATATTGATTATGCTGGTATTTTTGGTTTGTAAAATTTAAGCTGTCCATGGTTTTTAAAATCTCATTAGTTAACATTTACATCTGTGAGATAATATCATGAAAAGAAAGCATCATGCTCTGATAGAAACAGTAGAAGTGAATTACTCTGCAGCTAATAAAACTTAAGCTTCAGGTCCTCTCACTTTCATGGGACCCTGTAACAGGAGGGAGTTGCTAGGAGGAGGCAGAGTAGGTTCTAGGTGCAGAGGGGAAGTCAGGTTTTGGTCAGAAGCATTTCTGTGTGAACACTTCTACTTAAATTGCCTAAAGAGATCTCAGAAGAAAGATACCTGAATTACTTAAGTGATGTTTTCTAATTCTAAATATTCACTTTGCCTAATTTTTATTTATTTGTATTCTTTTTCTTAAATATGAACCACCATCACCTCTCCACAGCTAAGGTATAAATTTCAGGTCTGACAAACCTAGATCTGCCTGTGAGGAGTAAGAAGAGATTGTTCCATCTCTAGCTATAGTTTGATTTTTTTTTTTTTACCACTAGCCTCACATTATTTCCTTTATATTCTTTGCAGTAATGAACTTACTTCATTTCTATTCTTTTTTTAAATACTCAAACTAAATAATCGTAGTTTATCAGTTATTGCTTCAACTAAGACTGCTATGAAAAAAAGCAGCTATTTGAGATTGCAACTGTAAAGAATTACACAAGTGCTTTTCCTGAAGATGTTGTATCTCAGTATTAATTTGTGTGCATTTCCCATTCATCACACAAAATATTTAAATAATGTTTATTCAATAAAATGAATAGTTTTTATCAAGCTTTTTAAGGACATTTTTAAATGAAAGTGGCTTTTTTTAAACATCATGTATGCAGCAAGGAAGAGTGCAATAACTTGATTCATGCTAACAGTTTTAGTCACCATTATTTTTGAACCATTGATGCAAATATTAACACAGGTATTCCAAGATAAACTATGATGTTCAAAAATTTTATGTAACACTCTAATATTTTAGCACTTTATTAAATGCCAAACATTCAAATGAAAGACCTTCTTTTATCATTTTTTTGTACTGATACCAGAGAGATACAAGCAAAACATCGAGTCCAGCAAAATCTACAGACTTTTCCATTTTTAATAAAAAAAATTATAATTCTGCAGACAAAATATCAACTCATCTTCATTTTTGCAATTTAATCTTTCATTCAGAGTTACTATACATTTGGGAAACGGAACTTCTGTGATTTATTTTAGTGACTTTCCATCCAGCAGACATTCAGCAGTGTAATCTGTATACAACTTTGTTAGTATTTTGTGTGCTCCAGCCAATGAAATAATTCACCCTGTAAAATGTTCCAGAGGCTTCTTAATTTCTAATTTCAAAAGCCATAATATTTTTTTTGTTTTAAGGAGCTTATCCTATCTGTGTTTAAAATATTCAATTCCTTTTTCATTAAACTGATCTCAAGATGAAAGTACAACTTATCTGAAAATGTTTTGTTACATAAGATACAATAAGATAAATTATTAACATCTATAAGGCCAAGGGAAAGATAGTTTTCCTCATATTTTTATATCTTATATACATTTTACTCAATTTCTTTGAGTAGATTATTTCTTTCCATGAGGATTCTCTAATATCTGTTTGATCCTTTTTGGTGTATTTAGGTATAATGAAGATGTGGGCTGAGGAAACAAGTCTTCTAAT
Source organism: Avahi laniger (assembly GCA_963575035.1). Lineage (NCBI taxonomy): Eukaryota > Metazoa > Chordata > Mammalia > Primates > Indriidae > Avahi > Avahi laniger. Next base: position 8,465 of record CAUYSK010120691.1, on the reverse strand, counting down.
CTCCCTTATTAAAACAGTGATCCATCCATTTCTCAGGTTTCTCCTCTTTTTGTGTAGATTGAAATGTCCATCTAGTGTCATTTTTCTAATGCATTTCCTCCTTTACTATTTCTTGTAATACAGTTATTATTAATGATGATATTTATCAAGTTTTTAGTCTGAAGAAGTTCTTACCTCAATTTTTAAAAGATATTTTCTCTACGCATAAAATTCCAGGTTGACTTTTTTCAGAAAAAGATTTTGTTCCATTGTTTTCTGTCTTGTATGGTTTCTGAGAAGTCTGCTGTAATTCTTAGCTTTGTTTCTCTGTATGTAATGTGCCTTTTTTCTCTGGCTGCATTGGAGATTTTCTTCTTTACTACTGGTTTTCAGTTTTCAGCAATATATTTATTATGTGTTTTGGTGTAGTTTTCTTCATATTTTTATTCGAGAGATGTTGAGCTTCTTGGTTAGGTTGGTTTATACTTTTTGTCAAATTTGGACATTTTCCACCCAATACTTCTTCAAGTATTTTTCCCCCTCCTTTTCTTGTGACTCCAGGTACATATAAGTTAGACTTCTTGATATTTTCCCACAGGCTACTGTCACTATTGATATTTTTAAGTCTTATTTATTTCTATGTTTCCTTTTAGATAGTTTATATTGCTATTGTCTTCAATTTCACCAGTCTACTCTTCTGTAATGTCTAATCTGCTATTAATCCTATTCAATATATTTTTCATTTCAGATGGAATACTTTCCAACTCTAAAAGTTCTTTTAGTTCATTTAAAGTCACATGAAAAATGAGCATAGGAAACTATTCAAGTAAAATACCATACAAGAAAATTTGTATGCCATAATTACAAGAAAAGATGACAGTAAGAAACAATTACCCTGTAGGCAATGAAACCACACTGAAAAAAACATAGTCAACATATATGCAAATCATTTTAAAATGAACAAAATTACATTAAGAAAATGATGTATGAAAATACAAATTAGAATTGGAAAAACTCAGAAATGAGCTGATGTAGCTCAAAAAAGAAAAGAATATTTTAGAAATGATGAGTAAATAAGAAGGAATATAAAATAGAAAAAACATACATGTATGTGCATGCGTGCATGCACACACACACACACACACACACACACTCCAAATACAACAAATAATACCTTATATAAGAGATAATAAGTTAAAAGGAGGGAATTTTTAAAAAATAAAAGTAAGAAGAATTTCAGAGAAAATGGTAAATATTGAAGATAAGAGTCAACATGCTAATAAAAGTCCCTAAAGAAAAAAAATTTAGGAAATACAAAAATTATTTAAAACTTTCTGAAAATATCATTGTGAAATGCAGGTAGTCCCCGGGTTTTGGATGACCTGACTTATGGCATTCTGTGCTTATGAATAGCTCCCAAGGCTTCCCATAAGGATAATTTATAATTAAATAATTAATAATTCAGGAACTAGCTTCTTCCATGCGTGTAAACAAACCCGCATGGTGTAAGCGGTTCCTTGGTGCAACTTCTTTACACTAGCGGCTAGTTTTACTGTTTACATGATCACTTACACACAGCATCACTTTTATCTTAACTTTTTTATGCAATTTTTTGAGTCTGTGTTTACCCTTATGACCATGCCTCTAAAGCTGAAGTCCACTGCAAGTCCAGGTGGCCTGCAGTGAAAGAGAAAGGTGATTACAATGGAAATGAAGTAGAAATAATTAAGCATTCGGAAAAAGACCAGGCGCCATCATTCACTGGGAAAGCTTTAGGCTTCAGTCACTTGATTATCGAAAACGATTATGAAGGATAAAGTGAGAATAGTGGAACGTGAAAGGCAGTTCTCCAATGAAAGCATCAATTATTACTAAGCAGAGTAGTGAATTAATTATTGAAATGGAAAAGTTATTATTGATTTGGTTAGAAGATCAAAATAAGTCTAACATTCCTATTAGCTTAATGTTGATTCAACATTAGGTGAGTGTTAATCTTTAATATTCTTTTCTGAAATTTCTCCTATCTCCTATCTAAACTATTTGTATGTTTATTTGTTTTTTTGATCTGTTTCTTTGAATTAAAAGATTAAGCACAATAGTTTCTGTCTTTATAACAATACAGGGATATTATTATTATTACAGTATTACACTGTATTATTATTACCACATATGAGCCATTATAGTATTATTGTTATTACCATATATGTGCTATTCATCGGAGATCCGAGTTACATACAAATCTGATCTAAAGAAGTTCTCAGAAATGTATTTCAGCTGTAACCCATGGACCTCCTATGTACATTAAAGGAACACACTGTTACCTAAGAATATCAACCCAGAAAAACCAAGATCAACATATACTCTCATAAAATTAACTCGACCTTAAAGAAAAAGAAAAACATCCTTCGGGAATCCAGGGAAAAAGAGCACATGTTTTATAAGGGGGTTATAAATTATCACCAGGTAGTCTTCATTTTCTTAAGATACTCAAAGAAAGAAAATTTGAGCCAAGGATTTTATATCCAGCAAAACTAATCTTGAGTACAAAGGGCAGAGTCAAACTGTTGTCTATATGTGAAAGCACAGAAAACATTTTTCCCATGAACATTTCTAAAGGAATCTGCCAGACAACAAGCCTTAGACATTCAAAATGACTTAAGAAGCCAGGTGTGGTGGCTCATGCCTGTAATCCTAGCACTTTGACAGGCCAAAGCAGGAGGATCACTTAAGGCCAGGGGTTCAAGACCAGCCTGAGCAACATAGTGAGACCTCATCTCTACAAGATACTTTTTAAAAAATTAGCTGGGCATGGGGGCACATGCCTGGAGTCCCAGCTACTTGGGAGGCTGAGGCAGGGGGATCACTTGAGCACAGCAGTTTGAGATTGCAGTGAGCTATGATGACACCACTGTGCTCTAGCCTGAGCAATAGAGTGAGAACCTGTCTCAAAAAAGAAAGAAACAAAATGCCCTGAGATAGCAACACAAGGACTGGCAAAGAGCATTAAAAATATAATTACTTTTAGAAGTAAGGAGAAGTGAAAGTTAAAGGGAGAGATGATAGTATATAATAACTATATGATCCCAAAGAGTAGATATAATTTTTAAAATGGGGGGAGGGATGAAGAATATCCAAAACATATGCAACATTTTTTATTAATTTTCAGCAAATATAATCAATAGTGATATAATTAATGTTATTCTAAAACTGTTATAAAATGGGATAAAGCAAATGAGTAATTATAATATATTCTAAATCTATTATTTCCTTTGACCTTGAGAAGTAGGATTCTCAGTATGGAAGAGAAGAAATACAGATATAAAATAGAAGAAGTAAAAGCCCTGTAGATCTGAAGTTGTATAACCCTAAAAAAAAATCACCAAACAATAGCCAACAGCAATACTAGCTCCACAAATTGCAATAAGAGTATGGCCTTGTTGCTGGATTCTGGCCAAAGCAATGTGGTGGAAGCGATATACCCACCTCCAGGCCTGGTAATAAAATGCTTTATGTAATCTTATTCTTTGTCTCTTGGCAAATTAAAAACAAAGGATCCAAAAAATTCTGAGGAGTCCATAGGAGATGGCTTGAACTAATATCTTTCCTGGATATCAGTATATCTACTTGATAGCTTATATTTATTCCTCTAGAGAGTATGACCTTTTACACCAGAAGGTAGCATCTTCAGGGATGGTTTGCTAGTTTCTGGGGCCTAAGTATACTCACATCCCACTTATCATATATCCTTAAACTTCAGGTGAAAGGTAAGGCTGAAGTATTGCTGGGTAGTGCAATAGAGAAACCATTTTCATTTATCTACTTCCTGCCATGTATAGGTTCTGAATCATCAACACCTTTCCAACTGTAATTTTCAGGTCAGCCCAACCATTTGATGAGAATGATCTTGTTCTAATCACGTCACTGTGTCTTTTCTGTGTTGTATACTGGCTCTTAACATAGGGTCATGGTTTCTGGTTCTTCTTGATAAACACCCAGCTAATCTCTGCATCCTCATAATATTTTAATTATAAACTGGTTGCTACCTTCTGGTTACCACTTCTGTTACTAAATATATCTCACTTGTTACTGTCTCCTGAAACCACTTTTCAAATAGTTTCTTTAACCCAGATGGAATTTCATTATTTTCTTTCTCATAAGATAGGGTTTTCTGGTTTTTCTCTTAAAGATCTAAAGAATTTGTGGCTATGGCATTTATAGATTTTTTTTGCAGATTGTCTGGTGGTTGTAACTAGTGATAAAGTACTGAATTATATCAATGTATTAAAATGTGTTTTGAGCAGTAAAATAACGCCACATTTTAGGTTTCAAAATTCTATTGCACTGCTCTAAAATCTCAGCCTTAACTAAATCACTGTTGACAAAATGATGGATGTTATATTCTTTTAAGAGTTTCCTTATGGGATTATTTAAAATTCCCCCTGCTCCTACCCGCCACATCTGTCTGGAGTGTCTGTACTACCTTGGCCCAAATCAAATATTACTTTAGGTATTTGAGCAACATAATGACCTCCCTTGTCTTTTAGGCCCTTGGCTCTGGTGAAGTTTGAAAGTGCAACATTGGATGTTTAATCATTCCTCATTACACTGTAACACTGGCTCACATTCTCCAGTTCTAGTATGAATCCATATCTAGAATCACCCTTTTGTTCCCTTAAAGCAGGAAAAAAAGGTGCTTTATTGTATAGAGCATAAACATTTTTTTCACTTAAAGGTTGCACTGATTCATATTTACCTTTCTGCTCCTCCTTAACCCTTCTGAATGACAGGAGACACGACCCCTTATCAAATAGTTTCTAGAAAACAGCAGTAAGTCTTCCTAAATAAGTGCTATGCCTTGTTTACATCTGAAGGATTTACTGAAATATTAACTGCATTAATTTCCTAGGGCTGTCTTAATAAAGTACTATAAACTAGTTATAACCCAGACAGCTACTCTCTCGCAGTTCTGGAGACTAGAAGTCTAAAATCAAGGTGTTTGTTGGCAGGGCTCTGCTCTCTCTGTGAAATCTGTAGGGAAATCTTTCCTTGTGCCTCCTAATTTCTGGTGGTTTGCCAGTGATCTTTGTCATGTAGATGCATCATTCCAATCCTCTGTGTCATCATATGGTGTATTCCCTGTGTCTCTTAATGGAAGAATTCCTCTCTTTGAAACTCAGAACTCTAGACCAGCAGAGCACAAGGTGCAGGGGCTGCTATGGTTTGAATGCATCCATTCCAAAATTCAGGCATTGCCAATATAATAGTATTAGGGGGTGGGATCTTTAAGAGATGATTAGACTATCAGGGCTCCTCTCTCATGAATAGGATTAGGTACCTGTATGAAAGGGATTGAAGGAGGGAGTTTGTCTCCCTCTTGCCCTTCCACCTTCTGCCATGTGAGGACACAGCATTCCTCCCTTCCACAGGATGCAGCAACAAGGTAACATCTTGAAAGCAAAGGGCAGCCCTCACCAGACAACCGAACCTGCCGGTGCCTTTATCTTGGACTTTCCAGATTCCAGAACTGTGAGAAAATAAATTTCTTTTCTTTGTAAATCACCTCATCTGTGGTAGTGTTATAGCAACACAAATGGACTAGGACAGAAATAGAAGCAAAAATTCTGCTAGTGGATCACTGTAAGTAATAGTGGTGTCACTCTCATGCTCTGGGAGGTTTTTTATATCTAAATCAGTGTCTAATATACGGTGTTTTTTCTCCTATAGCCAGGATTCACAGGTCCAGGAAACTAGGGGTAGAAATGGGAATGAATCCTATGACTGTTTAATACAACTATTTCCATTCTATAAAAGTTGACCAATAATAGTGCTTTGCGACTAGGTAAAATTAAGTCTCTCAAAAAACCTCTCAGCAAAAGGGATAATAGTTACCAATATAAATATATAATTATATCTTACTTATATTGTAAAATTTAAAGGAGAGTTGAGATGAAGTTTGTGCCTTCTTTGAGTTCCTTGGAGTTTTTTTTCTCCATCAGTCAGTGGTTATTTTTTAGTTTTTCTACCTCAAATACATATCTCATTTATCCCATGAGAAAAAATAAAAGGATAAACTCAATCACACTAACAGATCAAAAATAAATAAATAAACTAACACTGCCAGAGAAACAAGTATAAAAAAGAAAAATATGAGGTGTCTGGGGTTTATGTTTTTTATTTTAAAATAATTTTTCACTAGTTTACCATAGCAAGGTTAGCATCATTGCCATTTGCTTTGAGTTCTTCAGTACCAGATATATGCTGTTTACTAATAGAAAAGAATAAAAACACTATTCTGTGATTTATTGTACCTCTCTTTTATTATAATTTTATTATTTATGAGATACCTTTATATACACTATTTCACTTGTCATCACAAAAGACCTTTGAAGTAGATTTATCGCCTTTTTACAAATAAGGAAACTGAGGTTCAAGGCAGTTAAACGATTTGTCTTCAGTAACACAACTAGTTTAGTGGCAAATTTAAAAATCAAAGTCCTGGTTTTTTCTACTACAACTCAGCTTCCAAGAAATTTACAAACTAAATATTCTCTAGTGATTCTTAGAATTTACTTTACATATTAAAATTCTCCTTTTAAGCTATCAAAAATAATGCTACTTGTATGAACCTCAAAAGCATAATAGCTTAAAAATTCATTTTCCTTCATCATTTACTTATTAAAAATACTTTTGGATTGTTTGAAAATTAAAATATGTGATAAAACAATTTTAGGGAAAAAGCAGTTATAGCTGAAAACTATCATTTCTTAGTCATGAGAAGATTTTTTTAGTTATAGTCTAAAAGACCTCATATATCATCCAATACAGTTTTCACAGTTGCTTCATGTATGCCCCCCAAGGACATTAAAAAAAATTGTAGGAGGCAATGGTTTCTTTGATATACATTATCTGTAGAAAATGATTGTAAGTCATCAGGCACCACCATAATTTAGAAGGTCAGAGGTGTAGTCCTAGAGAAAGTAATTCACTTTGAAAGAGAATGACTGCCCACTTGGTTTAAAAACGGTCCAGTGTGTTAAACTTGAGGAAAAAAGCACACCTCCATGTATAGCTAATGATCTAAATTTATATCTGTAGCCCTGATTGCTTCTCTGAGCTCTGGATATATGTATCTGCCATATTGCCCTGTCCACTGGATGATTACTTTAAACTTTACATGGCCCTACTGGAACTCTTGTGTCAGCTTCTTATCTCCATTTTAGTAGATGGCTAAAACTCAAGAAATTCTTATTTCTTCTTTTCTTCACACCCTACGTTTGACCTATTAGCAAGTGCTATTGGATTTACTTTTAAAATATATCCTGAGTCCAGCTACTACTTGAAACCTTGACTGCTACTGCCTGAGTCCAAGTTTACTATCATGTCTTACCTGAACTATTGAAATAGTCTCCACAGTTCAGAACTTTTGAATGGTCGCCCTTCACATCTAGAACATGGCCCAATGTCCTTACCTTTGCCTAAGGGCCTACAAACCATTCTGTCTGGCCTCATCTTATACCAGTCTTCCCCAACACTGCCCTAGTCATGCTATCCTCCCAACTCTTACTAGGAACACACCAAGCTTGCTCAAGCCTCAAGGCCTTTCCACTTGCTGTTTCTTTTACCTTTCTCTGGAGGTCTTTGCGTGATTAGTTATTCACATTATTCTTGTCAAAAGCCCCCTAAGAATCTTTCTCTGATTGCTCTATCTAAAATACATTGCTCTCCACCACTCAATTCCTTTTTACCCCTTGACTCATTTTTCTTCATAGCAAGTATTTGCTTTTTGTTTTCATATTAATTATCTGTCCCTCCTCCAGGAATAGGAGCTTTGTCTTTTTCATGGCTCCATCCCCAGTGCCTGGTACAGTGCCCAGTCCTTAGACGGAAATAAGGATTTTTAAATGAATGGATGAATGCATTTATTTAAATAATTCATAGTTCTAAAATTGAGGCAAAATAGTTCAATTTTAAAACGTGTAATGCTAGCTTAATAAAGAGTTATTTTGCTTTGGAAAAATTTCAATCAGCTAAAATTGTAAGCCAATTTGCTTCTCTGAGGAGAGTTGATCTGCTGAGTGAAACAACCATTAATTGGCACATCTGGTGGCAGGTGCAGGCATTGTAAAGATAAGGCCCAAGAAAACATTATTTGTCTCCATCTGCAGCAGTGTTTCTCAACTGTTGGCCACACATTAGAATCACCTGGCGGGGGGGGGTCATAAAAATCTGATGACTAGGTGGAACTCTAGAACAAGCAAGTAATTCAGAATCTTTGAGGGTTGAATCTGGGATTTCATTAACATTTTTTTAAGAAGTTACTCAGCCGGCTGGGCTTGGTGGCTCACGCCTGTAATCCTAGCACTCTGGGAGGCCAAGGCGGGAGGATTGTTTGAGCTCAGGAGTTCGAGACCAGCCTGAGCAAGAGCAAGACCCCATCTCTACTAAAAATAGAAAGAAATTATCTGTACAACTAAAAATATATATAT
>CAUYSK010120690.1:0-36517 GCA_963575035.1 Avahi laniger | reverse complement strand
CTCAGTAATCACCTCCCTGTTCAGGACCCGCTGGGTGCCAGAGACCAGCTTCCTGACTCCTACTTGTATACTCCTGGAAAGCGTTGGAACACATTCTACTAAGCGAGGTATCCCAAGAATGGAAAAACAAGCACCACATGTCCTCACCATCAAATTGGTATTAGCTTATCAACATTTAAGTGTACATATAAGAATAACATGTATTAGATGTTGAGCAGGGGAAGGGGAGAGGGGGGAGGGGGGAGGAGGGGACGGGCACATACACAAACAATGAGTGCGATGCGCACTTCCCAGGCAATGGACCCACTTGAAGCTCGGACTTGGAGCAGAGGGAGGGCAAGGGCATCATACGTAAACTAATCATCTGTACCCCCATAATATGCTGAAATAAAAAAAAAAGAGACCCCTGCAGTGTGAAGTGTGTTATTCCTTCTTAATTGTGACTAATTTGGGGGAGCTAGATTTGGAGACAGCATCCATACCAAATGTACCTGTGGATAATGCACCTATAAAGGAGCCTTGAGTTGTAAAGGAAGCAAGAAAAACTAGACTTGAAATATCTACTCAGGATTTCAAAGTGAGAATGATAAAAAATTTCTTTGGGAAAACAGAAATCGAAGCCATCAACTTTAAACATGAATAATGGTTACTTTTAGAAAATGTGAATAAGACCGGAAAATATTTTTCTATGGTCCTTAAAGTAGTGATGTGAAGGATTTTTGTTGATTATATCAAGAAAAACAGATTTATGAAACTCCATTATGCAAAGTATTAATTATATAACAACTTCTTAAGTTACATAATTACCTTTCACCCTCCTCCACCCACTACCCTCCAAAATATCCAGGGCTCAAAATCAGACATATCTTCTCTCTTCCCCCCAAATGCCTCAATAAATGTTGCTAAACCTAAAAGTTTTCATAAATTTATATAGCTGTTTCTCTTCCTATATGTTGTTTTCTTCTTGCTATAAGCACCTACTTATTGGTCATGGAGAGGAAACAACAAACTAGTATTTCTTTCCCACACCTAAAGAAAGTTTGACTTGTATTAGATTGTGAGCAAGTTTAAAGTAGAATTGAGCATTCCAATTTCCAGCATTGTCATAAACTTGTGGCTCTCTCTATATTGAGTAGTTAGCATATGTGCATGAATTGGGACAAATAACACAAAAAGACAGTTCACAAAGAGAAATCATGATTGGGTGGGTAGGATCACTTGTGTTAATTTTGAGTAACATCAAAGACAATAGAGCAGAAAGGTTCATCTGCATAATGATATTTGAATGAATTATATCTTCTCCCAAAACAGAAAATAGAAGATTTGGTGGGACTTGAATGAAGTTTATCTAATACATAGAGTAATAATAATGGTAATATATAGCTAATATTATTTAAATGCTGTTTTTCTAAATGTTTTAAATGTTTAACTCACTTTATCCTCACAGCAATCTCATTATCCCCACTTAATTCATGAGGAACCTAAGGAAGTAGCTTCTCACAGGCCACATGGCTTGTAAGTGACTCCCAGGGAGTCTGCTCTTCAGCTTCACCACAGGCTATGTGTTTAAGAAATTGTAGTTCCATATCACCCACAAAACACAAGTGATACAGAGGGATTATATTTAAGAAAGAGCAGAGTTTGTCCAAATTTTTGTAATTCATTCCTAGTTTATCTTATTTCTATTGCGTGGAAAGTAATGTTCTAGGCATGTATTCTGATGTCAGAGCTGACAGCCAGGTATCACTTTGTCACTACAGAAACACCTGAACCCCAGCCCAAAAATATGAGTGAATGAAAGAAACTGAAGTTATCACTAGAGTTTCTCTTAAATCCAGCTAGCGTGAGTAATTAGATTGAGGGTATCCAAATAAAATCATCATAATATTATTAAATATCTTTGACTATGTGAAAATAAAAATTTCAAAAATTACAGTATACAAGCTTTCTGTTTAATATTTTCATATTGATAAAAATATAGGAAAAATGTTGAAACAAAATTTATTATTCCTGAAACTCCTCTGACTATACTTAGCCAAGTTATATTTGTAGAAAATAACTTATTTTTGATACTATTTCAATTCAAATTGATCAATAAAACTTATGTTTTGGAAAATTATCTGAATTAATGAAAAGGTAAAGAAAAGCTGGTAATTTTAATGTATTTACTACTTGTTCGTATCAGAGTGGAACGTTGTTGTTAGAACAGTTTCAACTGTTTTTACAGCTGAGAATCTCAAAGAGTAGTTTATATTGTTGATAATGTTTCAGAATGTAACTACTGGATGACTTTGAAAAAGTAGTAATGGTTTTGAGAGCCAGTCTTAATTTCAGTTGTAAATAATAATGCTGTAATTTAATCTTATGGGTCATAAACTAAAAGAGAAAGACTTAATTGCATTTGAAACATTCCTTACCATGCCCTTACTTTTGATTTGAGCCAAAGGAATTTTCTTAATAGATGTCGAGGTACAATCAGACACCTGCCATTACTAAAGAAAAATTTCCCATTTTTGACAAATCTCTGCCTACATAAGTTAATAATATCCTTCAAACATATTTCCTCAATGAGGAGAAAATATTATTCAATTGAGAAAAGGCTCTAGCAGTTGAAAGTAGATGAAGATATTGCATGTATGTGCATGTGTACTTATTTATGAAAGCACCATGATAGGACATGATAAATACAATACAAGACTGAGTAAGATAGGACATGTGCCCTCCAAACAGCTATTTCAATGTGATAATCAAACATGTACATGAGAAACATAGGGGATTTAAACCATATTTGAAAGTAAAGGATGTTGAGTGGGCTGAGCATGAAAGCAACCAATTTACAGGTTTTCATTTCCAGATGTTAATGTTGTGCTATGTGACCATATTATAACAGCCAAATTAGTCTATGAGGCAGAATGTATTTCTACTTAAATGCCATTTCAGTTGAAAATAATTGCACACAAGATTATGTTGAATTCAGTTCTAATAGGAAGGTAAATAGTTTTAGAAACTCTTGCAGTATCTAGTAAAATAAAGGATTTAGATTACATAAGCCATCTTGTTTTTCAAGGCAAAAATTTAGTCTAAAAAATTCCCGATGGTGCATGCTGTGTGTGAAAGTGTGTGTGTCTATATGTATGTATGTTATATACGTGTATATACATATATAGACTGTGGTCTTTTAAAGTAAATTCTAATATAGGATTCATGGCCACACATAGTCCCTGCAATCCTTTTAGTATACCAAAGACAGTGCCATCTGCACCTTCTGCAATAATTATTAAATATTAGAGTAAAGCTGCAGCTTTGTGTATGTGTAACTAGTAGATTGTTAGTGGTATCTTAGATAAATTCCTCCTTTTGTATTTTTAATTTATTTACCTTCATTTGTGACATTAAACTAGACCATAGACAAATGCTAGATGAGAACATTTTGGGCCACATTCTCCAGTCTAAATAATTTATATTTATCATTAATTCAATTAATTTAAATATATATTATGTAGAATATTTTCCTAGGTTTTGAGGATAAATGAAATTGTTCAGCCCTTAGGGAGTTTGTTTATGCTAATAAAAACACATTTGGTTTCTATTATTATGTAGATGACAGTTCATAATTGCACAAAACAGAGCACAGCTTGGCTGTTTTAATCAAGAAGACATTAATTGAGACATATAAGAAATCTCTAAACTGAGTTTCCAGGTAGTTTCTAGGACCACATTTCTTAGCTTTCTAAGTTTTTCTCACATCCCGAGTCCCCAAAACATGCAGCCTCTGCCCCTACGTGGGTCAAAATGGATCCCCTACTCATCCTGTTTCCTCCTCCAGCCTCCCTGGGCTCAATCCCACGTGGGTCTGGTTGAGGGATTCTTAAGTCACATGTCTGCCACCTAGTGGTAAATATGCCCAAGAAATGTTTCTTGAATCCTATACTGGGAAGGCAGGATTCAAAATGTGGGGAACTATCAAATAAGGGAGGATATGTTCAAAAGATTTTGAGCAGCCACAAATGGCAAATCTCCACTACAATACAATTTAAAATACGGTAAGAGTTTAAAAAAACAAAAAACGGAGAATACTCTATTAATATTCATATATATGAATGAATATGATACAACAAAAAAAAGAAAGATCTTTTCTCCACTAGTCACAAGATCCTACCTGGTAATTATAAATTTCAATTCTAAACCTTAATTCCTGGACCTACATATATGCAACCCTATGAATTCCAGGAAAGAAACTGTACCTTACTTCCTTCACTAATTCTGAGCATGTCCTAATTCTAGGATAATAGCATCCCAAACTAGCAATGTGTGAGCTCCCAGCATAAATTAAAGCAGAGTCTCTCTTGAATCATTTGCCCGTTCTATAGAATCAGCTGCTTCTGAATAATGTGATAGTGCGATAAAATCAGGGATTCCTAGAAGCGTGTATTGCATTACTCTTTCAATGCTAAATGAGTTTTTTGGTCAGAAGTAATATTGTGTGTGATAACATTACTATAAGCAAATAAGATAGTGTGGCTAGTAGAAGTATAGCCATTAGAGATGGAAAATTCACATCCAGAAAGGGTGTTTGTTAAGGTGAGAAAAAGACAGCTACCTTCTCCTTGATAAAAGGGATTTGATGTCACATGCTTGTTTCAAGGTGAATATAGCTGATCTCCACATGTTCTGTGTCATGTCAAGGGCTGAAGTTTGATGGCTAGCAACTTGGCCATTCAGTAGCAGTGGCAACCCTATCAACCTTAATCATGAGAAGTCCATTTTGTCAGGTCAATGAAGAACTCCTACCCCTAAAACCATGGTCATTATTTTATGCCCCTCGAGAAAATGCTGTGGTGGCCAGGGAAATAGGCTGATATCAACAAGGTAAATCATTTTGTCCACCAGATTATTGAAAGCCTCTTCTATGGTGGGTACCAAAGTCTTAGTCCTAGCTCAGAGCTAATATTCAAGAAATTTTGGCATTCTCTTTTCCTCAGTATTGTTACCCTGCTAAATAGCTGCAGGTCCTTTTAAGGAAGGTTTTCTGATTATCTATTGCATTATAAGAAACCACTCAAAAATTTAATGGCACAAAATAACATTTTGCTATGCTTATAGACGTCTGTGGGCCAGGAATTAAGAAAGGGAACAGTGGGGATGGATGTTCTCTATTCCGTAATACTTGAGGTCTCAGCTGGGATGACTTGATGGCTATCACCAATGAGATACTGGTAAATGATTTCTTTTATCAGAAAAAATAAAATAAAAAGCACCAATCTATAGTGCTTTTTACTAGCTAATTTCCCTGGTGTAAATACTATACTCCCATCATAGCTGATTTCAAGCTACCAATATGACGTCACTGAATGCAGAGTTGGGAAAAGATTCACAGTAATGAACCATTATATGTCATTTCTACCTTTCAGATACAATAAATGTAAACAAACTGAGGAGCATAGATAATACAGTAAAAAAATTAGAAATTAATGCATTTTGAATGTTTATTATCTTTTAAAAATATTTTATTTAATTATAAGCTTATACAGTTTAGTTTTAATGACTATGTTTAATAGCCAGATCAGAAAATTCTTGAAAATTAACAATCAGCTCTCAAAGCATGAATAGACCAGCCCTAGCACACCATTTGCAGGGCGTGACTCAAGTATCTGGGGGCAGAAAGATTTGCCTGGCACTTGGGTCGAAATAGGTGAAGGACAACTGAAGGACAGACAGACAGGACTTTACACAAGAGAACCTATTTAAGGGCTCTCCAGCACAGTGTTCTCAGAGTAGGCAGACTTCTTAGATGACAGCTCAGAGGTCTAAGAACAAATGTTCCAGTTACCCAGGTGGAGGCTGCCCAGCCTGTTAGGACCTAGATTCAGAAGTCACAAAATGTGACTTCTACTATAACATGTTGGTCAGAACAGTCACAGTCCACCCAAATTCAAGGGGAAGGAGCATAGACCCCCCCCCCCACCTCTCAATGGCAGGAGAATCGAAGCATTTGAGGTATTTATTAAAATCACCACAGATAGGTGGAAGACAGAGTTACAGCAGCTACTTGTAGTATTAGTGCAAGAATGTGTTATTTTTTTCTCAAGAATACCAAGCTTTGCCTTAATTTAAAGAAGTCTCTAATTGCAAAGTGACTCAGGTGCAGGATTTGGAGAAGGCCAAGACACTTTACTAGGTGACTTGAGTCAGGATTTAGTCCTTCAGATACAGAAATTTTATTATTACTAATATTAATATTTTATTAATACAATATAATTCTTAATATCTCGTTAAAGACTCTATAATCAATTAGCTATCCACAAAGATCCCAATGGATCAAACCATTGTGCCTGTTACAGCAAGCACGCATCCCTTAGTGTAGGTGGTTGAGTACCATTACTTAGCCTCTGCCACTGCAGGATTCCATCATCCCCAGAGAAATCAAAGAGTCCGTTTTAGGACCAGCATCTCTCGATTTTCATCCTTTGTCTATAAAGAACTGCTGTTATGGGGATTTTGCAGGTTCTGGGTTCTCTTCCTACCAACATATTTCCTAATACCTTAGTAAAGACAATGTCATTTTGATCATCTCAATGGAAAGAGCTAGCGGGTAAATTAAGCTCACCGTTTTTAACTTCATAAATCATCGGTTTCCTTCTTCTATCTTATAGCCAAAGAATTTCTGGCATTTATTCACTTATTCTAGTCCACTACTGAGTTTATGTTTTATTTAACCAATGGAGAAACAATTACAACCACTCCCTGCTATTTGATATTAATATCAAATCTAGATTATTTGATAGTCATATTGGTTAATTTAACCATATCGGAAGTTTCATTCCTCTCTTTCTGTTCCAGCACTATTAGTATCTACATATATTTCCAGATTTCAGAGATTACAAATTAGAAAAAATCATACTACTCTTTTGATTTCGAAGCCTTCTCTTTTAGGTTAGGCTTTGTTATTTATTGTTTCATGTTTCATTAGAAGTCCGGAGGCAAAGAGAGGTGTTTGGGGTGGGACGTGAAGAGCAGAAGCTTCCTGCTGTAAGAGGAACCTTTAATTGAAGTTGTTACCAGGTCATTAAGACACACGGAACTGGCGTCATCAGAGAAGCAGGGAGACTCACTGGGATTTAGTCTATCAGAGTGACTCAGATACATCCGAATCTTTCCAAATGTCCCCTTTACAGTTCTTAAGGTGCCTCTTTTTTTCCAGAGTGACATCAAGATTTCCGCATAACATTCCTTGTAAGGTTTGTAATTCAGGGACCTCCCTTACCTCAGGTTTTCAATCTTCTTTCTGTTTGCCTACATCCTGAGAGGTCTTTGCTTTGGATCTGGTATCATGAAGTTAGCTTTAGTTTTACTGTTCGTTGCTGTGACTTTGTTTGGGTATGGAGCACCAGCAGCCTTTGAGGTGTATTGCACTCTCAACTGGTTTCGTGTCAAAATTGGAGCACTGACAGTTGACGGTTGGTATGTGCTTCCTGATGTGGTGTTTCTGGGACATGGATCCCGTAAACAATGTGTGGCAAGAACTTTACATGTTTTTGTACTCCACGAGTGACTATGGCATCCAATCTCAGGTTTTAAAAGGGAAGGTTATTTTTAGAACTATGCTAACATTTGTCTCAAGAACATTACCAAGGCGAGGATTCATGCTTATCTCGTGTGTTGTTGAACGAGACAAACCATCAAAACCTGCAACTTCATGTATCGATTCAAGGCAGTCCAAATGGCTGGCTTCTCCAGTTTACAAAGAGTACTGCCTAAACACTGTCAAGTGCTTGAAATCTCATTCCAAATCTTAAAACACACTTTTCTTCTCTATTCATCAAGATTGATAAAGTCAAGGAAGTGCCTAACATTAGATCACTGTATATTCTATGCCTAATTTTCTCTTTGATGGGAAATAGAAGTGGACTATATAATGTGATATATGGAGCAACTGCAGATTCCTGAGGACTGAGAAACAATATGCCCTAAGCTATAACTATCTTCTGAAGATTTCAGAGTTTTTACCGATACCATGTGTTTTTAAATGTTTTTATTAATCTGTCATTTTAATAAAGTAGACATTTCCCTTATGATTCCTATTGAGAATTTTTAATTATACTAGAATCAAATTCAATACTTTTTCCTCAGCTAAAAAAAATCTTCTTTCTGTTATGCATTGGGATCTCAATAAGAGGCTATAATGAGCAGCCATAGCAACCCTTAGGTTCTCTGACGGAGCCTTGACCTAGAGTTTAAAACCTTAAGCTTGTCATTTTCTCTCTTTAAACTCTTCAGTGCAGTTCACAGTATCCAGCTCACTTCATTGACTTATATTCCACATGCCCTTCAAAATGGTCTGTTGTAGCTATGACTCAGTCCATCAAAGTCTTCCTTTCACAGACATCCCATTTCAAGAGAGCTCAGCTAATTATTTAAGTAACCTTCTCAACTCCACTTACCGTGAAAGACAATCTTCTTTCTTTTGATATTAATCTAACCATTATTTCTGCCAAATACATCCAGGTCAGATATCCCTGATGCTCATTTCTCTGAAGAGTTTTTGCCTATAAACTCTTGCTTTCATCAGGGTTCATTTATTTATTCAACAAATATATCTGAGCATCTACTATGTGCAATCTTCTAGGCACTGAAGATACAGCAACAGACAAAATAGGTAAAATCTTCCTTCCTCACATTAATTTTCCTTCCTTCCACATTAATCTTCCTTACTTACATTAATTTTTCAGAGATAGACACTAAACAAGATAAATATACAAAATAAGCAGTACATTAGACAGGGACAAAGGCTAAGGAGAAAAATAAAGCTAGGAAGGGGATATTAAGTACTGGAGGTAAACAGGGAAAGCCTTATTGAAAGGTAACATTTAAATAAAAACATGAAAGAAATGGTGGAGTGATACGGTCATTCAGATATCTGAAAGAGAATGTTTTAGGTAGAGAAAATAAGTACAAAGACCCTGATTTGGGGACAGGATATTAAAAGCAAAACTAAATAAAACTAAACAAACAAAAAACTGCAAGGAAGCCAATGCAGCTATACTGAAATGATCAAGAAGAAGAAGAATAGGAAATGATTTCAGAGAATTTAGATACCTTTGGGACATATAAGGACTTTGGCTTTTACTTGATCAAGATGAGGAGACATTAAAGACTTGAGATATGAAATACCTAATTTACATTTTAACTTAAATAATGTTTTGAAAATAGCCTGACAGATGAAAGGATGAAAGCAGGAAGACCAGCTAAAGAGCGATGATAGTAATTCAAAGGGAAATCATGGATCTTGGACCCAAGCAGTAGCAGTGGATGTAGTGACAATTGATCCATTCTAGAAGTTGATGAAACATGAAAAAGAACGCTATTACAATAAAGACTGAAATGTTATTTTTAAGCTGAATAAGGAGACAGTATGAGAATGAGTGTGGTGAGAGGCAATAACAAATTCCTATGTAAAAAGATTATGAGTGAAAGCATTTTGAGAGTTTGAGAACTTAAATAGGTGAGCTAAAATGTAGTGATTTGTGAGTTAGATGATAAAAACTGAAATTATGAAAAATTTGCATTTGTTGATAGTAGTAGGGGCTGTGGTGAAACCCTGTGTGTGAGTTACTGAAATGTAAGGTAGAAATTGAAACCACTGGAGTACCTGAGGTCTGGAAATTTACAGACCAAGATGTTGGAGGAGTCATCTCAGTGAATAATAAAGACAACCAGGAATTATGACTGGCGTAGTTCTGGAAAAAGTAACAACGATCAGAAAGCTAACATATTTAATGAAGAAGAAGAAATGATCCAGGCCATGGCAGATGACTATTATAAGGAAAGGTAGCAGTAGGTAAAACCTGATGACTTAAGTGTCATGCATTTTTAGTTACAGACAACAGAATTCACTCTAGGTATTTTAAGTAAGCAATTACTATTAATAGATACTAAGAAATTCTTAGCAAAATCAGTCCACAGCTTGAGCTTTCAGGACCAAATTTCCAGAACTTCACTGCAAAGCTGGTAACAGGATTATTTCTCTTTTTCTGTATAAAATCATGATTCCTTTGCCACTGTCATCAAGCAAAATGAATGCCTTCACCCTAGTTATCTCCTCATAAGGCTCACTTCTCGCATGGGTGTATAATTAGTAGAAATCATGTAGCACAGACAACTGAGAATTGTAGTTTTCTGTAGGCTAGGTTGGGAAGGTAGAGTTCACAATGTGAGGAACTTGCCAAATGTAAACAGTGTGACCAAAAGATTAGTCTCTAATAACAAATGTCCTTCATAGCTTTATTATAATGCTCATTGTGTTTCTTTTCCTAGAGGGTATTATTTATTGTGTATTTCTATATCCTATGCTGTGCCATGCAACATTAGATCCCCAAATATTTGTTGAATTACTATATAAACCAGGATACCTCTAATTTACAGTTAAGGAATCCGGTTCTCCTTGTATTATAAAGCTTGTGTGTCATCTAACTGAAGCATATATGTAGATAACAATGTTGATTAGCCTAAGCTTTTAGGAAATGATACCAATTAACTCTGTCCACCAGTTTAGCTTGATATTAGCTGAACCTAAATGAGATATATAAATTTACCTCATTTATTAATTTTTAAAATTCATTCAACAAATACTGAGCACATACCTATAAATGTCAGGAATTGAGGCAACACCCAAATACGGAGAGGATCCAAAGGATCAAGAAAGATATTAATACTATGTCTACCTTCATGGAGCTTATAGTCCAGTGAAAAAATAAAATAAATTTAGTAAAACTATTTTTTAATTGCAAATCATGAAGTATTATGAAAAAAAGAAGCAAGGATTGATATAGAGAATTATAAAGGCAGGGATGAGGAGAGATCTGCTTTACGAAGTAGTTAGCAAATGCCTCATTGAGAGGGTGATATTTAAGCTGAGATTTAAAGAACAAGAAAGAGTAGGAAATGAGGAGCCAAAGGAAGAGAACTCCAGGCAGAGGGCACAGCATAAGCAAAGGCTTGGCATAAAAGGAACGGGAAGGAGACTGGTGTGGCATGGAGGAAACATAGTTGTCAGGGAAAGACTGACATCAGATGATATTGGAAAAGCAGGCTGGGTTAAGTTGAGGCAAATCCCTATCATCCATGTAGAACAGCTTGGATTTAACCAATGTACACATGTATCTGGAGAATTCAAGAGAATAGAATACCATAAATATAATCAGAGATCGGTAAATGAAAGGAAAGCTCCTTGAAAACATTGTCACCTTCATACTGAAAAACTATTAATATTATTTTATTCCTTAAATATGACTTTTATCTACTGATCTATATATATTTAGGGTCTCAGATATTGGTGTTATTTGTGCCGATAACAGCAAAGTTTTCTGACACTTTGAACTATAATTAGTGGCAGAAATTAACTTATGAAACACTAAGAAATGTGATACTAATATGCGACACTGAATCTAACAGTGGTATGTGAAAACCAAAATTTTTCATTACAGTGTAAGCGTTAGAAAAAAATCCTGAGACAAAGAAAATTGTTTCTTTACTTCTTTCCACCTCCACTATCATACCTGCTATTTTTTTCTTTTGTTTGGGTAATTTCTGTTTTATTTTCTGCTTTATTTTGCATAAATAGACACTACTTGTTAGCCTATGCTTTTCACTGTTCTCCTGAAGATCTCCCCTATAAAACGTAGCAGTTGTGTCTGGTTCTTCACTAGTCACTGGTGAAATTGTCATAACTGATAATAACCTAGCAGTTTCTGTTTTTCTTTTCATGTGTCTTTGTTTTTAGCTGCAGAACTAACTTTTACAGTGAAAACATGTGTGAAATCCCAATTCAGAAAACATTTAAAATCAGAACATTGCTGGCAAAAGTTAGAGTGTAAAGATTGGAATAGCCTGGAGCCTGTTCACAGGGCTTTTGCCTCATCTTCATCATGGACCCAAAGGCTACCCTGGTGGATTATAGGTTCCAATATAGATAGTTTAAATATTATGCCCTTAACTTCCTTTCTCAAATGACTATCCTGAACTGAGATACTGAGTTATTATGTTTCAGTTTGTATATGTTTTTCTATAATGTAATCTAAAGATTAATTGCAAATAAAATCATGTGATTATTTAATTTAAAGCAACATTGTGATGAGTATGCTCATTTTCTTCAATCCAAAAAAAATTTTTTGCAGATAAATAGGAATTTATTGAAATCATTGTTTCCAACAATATAAAAACTAAATATTAAGGCATCTTTTACTCCCATCCTGGTGTATCCACCAAAGAGAAATTTAAATAAGAGTCAGCACTCCTTAAACAAATGCTTTCTAAAGTATTTGGCAGATTTGTCTTTATGTTCTCATATTCCACATATCATCGGAAGCTCTTATGATCAAACACCTTGACCCAAACCAAGAAAAAAGTATAAATAGATACTAACTTATTAAAGGGAAGCAGTTCACTCTTGAAAAATAGCAAGGAACTATAAAAAGTATCATGTATAAAGTTCAAATGCTGGTATTTAAATTTCTCTGAAGCAATTTATGTGTCAGTAATTAAGCAAAAAAAAAAAGAGATGAAGACTTTATTTAAGATGAGAGGCCTATTAAAATGGATCATGCTACATAATAACTGTTCAGTCAATATTCTACTCCATTGGGATGACAGTTTGAAAAGGGCTTCATAGTCCTTTAAAAAAAAATCACATCCACTAGAATAAGATCAGAAAAATCAACACTGGTTATTTTTCTCCATATTTGTCCATTTATAAAGCCCAACAGGCTTCATAAAGCATACTAAACAGTAACATTTTCATCTTTTATTAAGGAAAGTTTGTGAAAATAATTTAACACAACCAGATCTCTTCCTGAACTTTCAGCTCATATTTTTAATGTAAGAAACATACAAAAAAAGCCACCTCAATATCATAAAATAGTAATGAAAGATTGTGAACCCAATTTACTTTTTAAAGAATCTTCTTTCCTTATCTCAAATTCCAAGCACTATTCATCATCTTTAGAGCCCTTTTTGCTTAGTGATGCTATACCATAGTTATAATTTATGCAGATTTTCCATTATTTAAAAAAAGAAAAGAAACCTTCAGAGCATCAACCCAGTTACAACCTCTCAAGGAAGCTTCCCTTTATGATCTATTTTATCTGCCAGCTTACATTTCTGGGCTTTTGAAAGTTGTTCCTTTTTGTCTTTTTTCTTATTCGATGAGGCTGTAGTAGGAGTCTCAACTGAAATTATATTGTTCATCGATGTTGCAGAATTAATGGGGTGGTGATACTCCATGAACCGCTCTTTATTGTCCTTGGCATATTCAAACAATGTATAGGTCACAGCGGTTCCAAATTAATTTTACGCTTACTGTAACTTAGCTAATATACTCTGCTTTACAGCTGATGATACGGTGGTGTTAAAAAAAGCATTCGTAGATATAATTGGAGGTGTTTGGGGATATGTTTCTGTCTGGAAAATGTCTATTCAGAAGGCTTTGGTATCACCATTTTCACCTACCCTGCATTGAAAGGAAACTGGACTTAATTCACGGAAACGTTCGTTTCCTTCATAAATAGAATGTAATTCTTCTAGTTCCATCTCCTGTTCCTGGTCGGTACTCACGGCGCTGGTCGCAAGGCCCCTCCCAGGCGGACCGTGTTCTGACAAAGCAGAGAAAGTGAGGGCAGTGGCCGCAGGCCTGGGGGTCCTCCTTCCCGCGCCTCGTTCGCGGCAGCGCCCAGCCGTCAGCGGTGGGCTGCAGGAGCGAAACCAGAGGCCACAGACCAATTCAAAAAATTTTAATGGCCAAATGTAAAGGAAATAAATTTTGACTTTCAATATCATTCTCTTAAAAATCATCATGCATCATGCAATGTTCTTTAATAATTATCATATTGGATCATACATATTTTGTCAAGTGTTCTATTTCTGAATCCATACTGAAATTATTAAACTTGCTAAAGCAAAGCATAAAATTTGCATTTTTAAAATTTAGCAACTTGTTATATGATTGAAATGCAATTTATCTTTAATGTATTTTATGAACCCTGGTTTAAACAGGTTTGTTCTTCTTTGATGCTACCTATAGTATAACCTGAGATTATCATTAAATACTATGTAAACCTGTAATATTTTAAGGGAGAAATCACTTATAAATACTGGTGACTTGTATCCATAAGATAATTGCACTCTCTCTTAAACCCAATAGCTATTACTGGAGCATTTGGAGTGCCTCGTGTCACGTCATGAAAGATCGCTGAGAATGACGGTGGTAAAACGACAAGCCCAGTCTCCCTCAGGAGTATCCAGTGAAGTTGAAGTTCTCAAGGCACTGAAATCTTTGTTTGAGCACCACAAGGCCTTGGATGAAAAGGTATAGTATGGTCAAAAGATTTCAAGCTTAACCATGCTTTTGTCATCAGCATCAAGTTCTTTGTCTTCATCCATTGACTCATCTGACTCTGGAAGTAAGACAGTTCAGAGGAACACATTTGAATTGTATGAAAAATCAGTTTTAAAAAAATGAAAAATGGATTACTGTATGTATATTAATAATATTCATAATCACCTTTTTCTATACCACTGAATCTATGGCTTATCAGAACTAGACTTCTGTTTTGGTACATTATAGCCCTAGTTCAGATGGTCATCTGAAATTTAATATTGTTTAATATTATCATTCAGTCTCTCTCTCTCTTCCTCCTTCTCTCTCCTCTCTCTCCCTCCCTGAAATGCATGTCTATAGATGGCACATTAAGAGACCACTAACTGAAAATTACACATATTTGGAAGTGCAAATTGGGTGTACATTAACTTTTAGACATTTATGTTAGAAGCATTCAATTCTTTTAGGTCTCTAATATCATAGTTTTAAATACATATTTGAAGAGTCTCTGCATGAAGCAGCATAAGGTATTAATAGAAAAACCTGCTTTTTAGATCTTTTAAAAAGTAGCTGTAAGCTTCTCTTAGCTATTACTCAAATTAGTCTACTCACATATATAAACTAATATTATGTTAATATCTTTTGGAGATTAGGAAGACTTATGACATGATTTCAATTTTGTGAAATTTCAAAAAGTGAACTTTTGAAAATTAATAAAGCTTTAGGGCTTAGTGAGTAGAAACTAGGCCACTTCATTGTAAAGTATCTGACAAGTTCTGGGCATTAAAATCCAAACTAGGGATTATTGCTCAGTTATTTCTAGTTTTTGAGCATGCAGACATTTTCGTTCTATTTAATATTTATAGACGTATATATTTTTATCATCAGTCTTTCAGATGTTCTTCAGACGAGATTATGTGGAGAGTATACATAGGATAACTAAAATTCTATCTTCTAGATTATTAAGAAGAAATTATATCTTATTTTTCATTTTAGGAATGAGAGGCAACTAGTTCATAAATAATTTTGAATAAAACAGAAATGAATATTATATAAACATCCATGCTAAATGCAATATCAAATAATCATTTAATATATTTAATGTTTAGTCTCATATTATATTCCCTCTCTTATTACAAACTGCATAGAATTTGCAAGGCTTTGTATTCCTAAGATATTGCCAAACTCCCTGGCAGATATTTGAAACACAAAGATAAATAAGACATTCTCCTTCTAATTGAGGAGTTCATAATTAGTGCTCAAGATTACCGTATCAATAATAGGCAATGCTAAAAAGAAATATATAAAACATAATATGTAGCCACAGAAAAAGCTGTGATTAACTCTGAGTAATGAGAAATTCAAGAATTACTTCAAGAGGGGGTGGCATTTGATCTTTGATCTGGGTATTAAAAAATGACTATGGGTTTGTCAAGCAAAGAAAGATACTTCAAACAGCAGGGCCAACATGTAAAATAATCCTGAACTATAAGAAGAGAATAGCCCATTCAACAAAAATGTAGCAGTTTTGAATTATTTAAATAAAGATACCAGAGAATGTGTGAATGCGTGGTCTGAGATAGTCACTCCACATCACTTAAGTGAGGGATAATTTTATAAAAGAATGATTCTTTATCAGAATGGAATAATAAACAGTATATGATAAACAGTATTTGATAAATAACCTGAAGAGTGAGCACAGTTAAGAAGAAAATAGTTGTTACACAACTTAATCTAGAAATAATTTATTATGCAGAGGTTTAGTGAGCTTAGCATAACTAAATGAAGTACTCTATAATGTGACCCTAGGAGCTATAATAATACTTATTAACTCACCAGAAGAGCCCTGGACATTGGCGAGTTTAGGGTCAACTAAACTGATTATCAACCAAATAATGCTCAACAGCCTAAAGGAAAAATGTCATGAACTCTAACTGTGGAGTTAGACAGATGTATATGTGGACAAGTGACCTAACTTCTCTAAGCATCCGTTTCCTCTTCCTTTGAATTAGGATAATAACAATACCTACCTTAGAGCTGTCATGAGAATTAGATACAATCTGACGTGCAAAGTTTTCAGCCAGTGCTTAGCATGTGACAAGTCCTGAGGGAATGTTTGTGAATATTATTATTAACATGAGTAAATTTCAACAGTTGATATAACTTTCAAACCAAGTAAAGATGCTGGTATCACTGTTGAGATGTTTGCTTTAAATGCTATTTAATTTAGTTATTGAGGAACTAACATGTGTATATGTGCTTCATAGATAACTTCCCTAACTAAAAATAACACAGCTTCTCATGGTGATGGAGAGGGATGTGGATACAGACACATAAAACAGGAATTTACAATATATTTAGAAGGTCAGAAGAACATGCAATTAATCAGACCTTGGGGTCAAGAAACTACTGACTTTACCATAAAGAGTTTAGAATACATGAAGAACTAAATAAACCATAAAAGATTGAGCATGGCTATAGTCAGTTGCAATGATTGGAGATCCCCATTGTAGATATCTACCTATTTATACATCCACTGAGTTGTAAAGTAGAATTTTTATAATTGGTTAAGACCAACAATAATTTTGACATCACCCTACAGTATGTTTACCAATTCTAAGAACTGGAGAAAATGGGAAATATCCATGCATTTTTCAATTACTCAGAAATCATTGACTATTGAAAAAAATATATTGGACATGCATAGAAAATATAAACCAAAACAAATTAAATATATATGCCTCCCATATATATTTCCATGATCAAATATCACGGTGTCAAAACTGGACTAAAACTTCTGATCTAAGGAATTTTCCTCACAAATATCTTCTGTTACAGGATTGATAATTCCCAAAATGAAGTCCTACCAGACCTTAATTTTAGTTTGAAATGTGTGCTTCTTCCATCAAAGTCTCTTCATCCTGCAACATGTTTGTCTTTTTTAGGAAATTGTTTTATTTTATTCCTCAGGGATAAAATTTCGGTGGCCTTGAAACATCTTTAGGGGAAAAAAAAACATTCTTTAAGTACTTTTTATACCATTCTGAAGAAAATAGATGTAACAGATGAAATTAGAAATCAAAAATTCTAGATGTGCATAGACAATATATCTGTGAGTTATACTATAGTTCCATAAATAAGCACTCAATATATCTTAGCTTCAAGATTACACAGACAATAGATTAATTGAAACTGGTTCAATTATAAAAAAATCAGAAAAAATTAAGTACAGAAATAATTCTATCAACTATGTACTTATAGTTAGGGAAAAAATTAAAACTATAACTTTTTCGTGGCATATCAATCATGTCTAGGTAGCTTCACTAGAACATAAAATCCAACAAGAAAAATAATTATGGCATTCTGCTGTTGCAACACTCAGAGCAGAGCAAAAAGCTAAAAGCCTTGTCAGGGATACTATTTCTTTCCTATCAGTGCAGTTTGAGCCAAGTAGACAAGTTAAAATGTTAAGATTCTTTTACCCTGGAAAGGTTACTCCTTTGAATCCCTCTGCCTTTCTTTCTTACCCTAAATTTAGCAAAGATAAGTGCAAGATGAAGTTAACATGTTTCATCTGTCTGAGTCTTAGCCCCCAAAATTAAAAATGCAGAGAATAATTTATCCTCATATATGTGTGGGTAAAGTATTCACATCATAATGTATTGATATTTTCAACATCAACTTTTTGCATATATAACATTTAGTTAAAATATATTCAAATGGTTTTATTTCCTTATAAAGAGTTTTAGAGTCATTATTTTGTGAGTAATATAATCTCAATTTGTAAAACACTATTCTAAATTTATTAAGGGATGACTACTCTTTTCATATTGTTTGACAAGCTTGATAATTTTTACTCCCTGAAGGCTCCATATGATGAGAATATAAATGCTTAACTTATGTTAAATAGAAAACAATTTGGAACAGTTTCTAAGATTTTCAGTTTAGAAAAAGAAGATTAGGAAGATATTTTAACCAACACCATAGCCTACATTCAGCCATTTCTTATATGACTTGAATGACTCTTTTAAAAACATCCCGAAGTATCAATATGTGTTTTAAAATATGGTACCTTAATTTCTTCACAGGACTCTAAGTGTGATTTGGTCAATGTTGTGTATGACGAGATCATTAACTTATACTGAGATCACTTTACATTGCTGTTCTCATTAACCAGGTTTCCTAGATCTTTCTCAGAACAACCATATTTTACAATTGTTATTTTAGAAAATGGAAATAAAACTTTACAATCATCCCCGTTAAATATCACACATATATTAAGACCTTTGTTGATATCTGCATTCCACATATTAACTATCCTATTCATTTTGATTGTTTCAGGATATTTGCTTCTTTTTCATCTGTCTAAGCCATTCAGAAAAAAGTATCACCAAAGTCAAATCATCAGAGTTCCTTCTATGTAGCTACGGCTTATTAATCATAATTAATTTTATGCATTTTTATAAACGACTGGATATTTATCTAACAGGACTGGTACTTGGCAGTTGATCTGGTACCACTAAGTCTCTTCAAAGATCCTGCGCAACTGTTTTTGACATTAAATGTTAAATGTTCATTTATGTGTGTATTACTACTTTTCAGAGAATTTGAACATAATTAAATACAATTATTGTTAAAACCCCTCTCAGATATTTTTCTTGCTTATTCAAAAGGTATTTCAGAAGTTAAGTCACATGAATATACATGTTATCATAATACAATACTAAAATATGATTGAGATTTTTAAAAATTCCTAATTATATTCTAGGTAAATGGGACATTACTGACTTTTTGTTTGTTTGCTAATTAGAAAATAATGTTATAACTTCAACTTTAAAATTTTTATGTGTCTGGGCTTTCATGTATTTCATATATTTAACCTATGCTCCCAGTTAAATCTTATTAGAAGAGAAAAATACCATTAATTTAAATACACTGTCAATGAATTCACAAAATTAAAGTTTACAGGAATACAATTATATATTAAAATATATATTTACTGCACAAATACTACAGCAATTCCACAAAAAATCTGTTAATTTACAAATAATCAAAAACTCACCGTCAGTTGCATGTTAAGTTTAAGCTATAAAGTTCATTGAATTTTTTAAGGGCAATTAGACTGCCATAGTCATTTATTTTAATTCAGCAAAATTTCTTTCTGTAGGTTTTGAAATTTTGATAAATGTAATGGAGAGCTGTGGTCCCAAACCCCAGGGCCACGGACCACCCTGTTAGAAACAGGGCCGCACAGGAGGAGGTGAGCAGCGGGCTAGGGAGTGAAGCTTCATCTGTATTTACAGCTGCTCCCCATCCTGACATCACCACGTAAGATTCGCCTCCCGTCACATGAGCAGAGGCATTAGATTCTCATAGGAGCACGAACCCTACTGTAAACTGCGCATCTGAGGGATCTAGGTGGTGCACTCCTTATGAGAATCTAATGCCTGATGATCTGAAGTGGAGCTGAAGCAGTGATGCTGGTGCTGGGAGTGGCTGCAAATACAGATTATCATTAGCAGAGAGGTTTGACTATACAGAAGATGTAATGTGCTTTAATCATCCCAAAATCATCCTTCCAGCCCCCCCCACCACCCCCTATCTGTGTAAAAATTATCTCCATGAAGCCAGTCCCTGGTACCAAAAAGGTTGGGGATTGCTGATATAGGGCATATCTATGGATCTAAACATATAAGAACTAAAACAATTTTAGAAACTCTAAGAAAGCAAGAATCAAAGAAATACTTCGTTGAGTTTCACTGATGTATGAAACGTGTGTAAGTCATAATTATTTTTCAATTAATATGTGCAGTTCTTAATTCTACATAATATAATGGTTTAACCATTGGTATTGGGAAGGTAGTTGGGAATTCCAAAATAATTAAATACTTTGCAATCCCTCAAAAACACACAGACCTCTAATTAATATAACACAGGAGCAATGAAGATTTTTCAGGTTCTAAGAATCCTTTGCTTTTGGATAATTCACTTTTTTTGAAGTTAGGTACTAAAAGCCAGCTGAAAATTCACTTATTATTTTAAAGAAATAGAAAGGGTTTTTTCCTTGCCTATTTTTCATACTTAACCAGTAACTATTTTCCAGATGAATTCATAATATGCTTTTGAAATTTGTCTCCCTTTACTATGAATCAGAATTCAGAACAAGACAAATCAATCCTCAACCCCATCCAAAGTTGTATCAGTGAGCTGCCAAAGGAATTTGCTTACAAGGAAATCCCTTGATACAGTGATAATATGAGGTGACAATATATTCATAGTATTCCTGCCAAGTTTGTTATTCTGAGCACTTAGGGTTATAAATACCTTAATAATTTGCCAAGTTAACTGTCTCTGATGATGTTAATGATGGACTCAGCACAGTTTAATATGTATGGGATGAATATTACTGCACATATTTTGATTTTTCTTCTAGGTAAGGGAGCGACTGAGGGTTTCTTTAGAAAGAGTCTCTGCACTGGAAGAAGAACTAGCTGCTGCTAATCAGGAGGTAACATGCCACACTTTCTCCTCTTTTGAGGTGCAACATTGCTAACATTATATCCCTCGTGTTTCACATCACTTTTATTAAAACTGTCACAAAAAATAAATCACATTCTGTATATGCCACTAAACAAGGCCTGTTGAAACTAGTCGTCAGACTCTTGTTTTCTGATTTTTGGTTATTCATATCTGATACTAGGAGACCAAAGGAAAATAATCAAGAGCTAGTGACAGGTGAGCTAGTGTGATGGGAATTTAGAAAGACTGCAGTCAGAATGCCAGTCCTTTCACGAATGAAAACTCAGCTCCAAAAATTGGAAAACATGTCAAATATCTGTTAAACTTAGAAAATGTCACAAATAAAATTTAACTCTTTGGAGATATATATGTGCGTATTTCTCCTCAGTTTCTGCCTGTTCTTATTGCCTAAAAACATTGTGCCCATGATTAATGGCATCATTGAATCCACTTCCTTTGCTGCCATTCACGACTCTAACAAAGTATTTTAAATCACCTTTTCAAGATTTAAAAAGTTGTTTTCTCCTTAGAAGATTTTACTTTTCTTAGTTTTTAGTGCACAAATGAACTTGGATAGTTAGACCTGATACACACACACACACACACACACACACACACGAAAGAAATTAAATCTGTGTTAGCCACTAAAATATCCCTAGCTCCATCTTTTCTCTCTCTGACGTTTACAGGCCTATTTTTCCCCAGAAGTTTATTCCAGTACTGTAATATTGGTATTATTATTAATAATACTGCATATACTAAAATAATTCAGAGAGATCTTCCTACTTTTAAGTAATCAAGGGAGGCAAAAGAAGGGGATGCCAAGAGGTTGATTAATGGATAAAATATACAGTTAGATAGAAGAAGTTCAATAGATCAGTAGAGTGGCTATAGTTAACATTAATCTATTGTACACTTCAAAATAAAAGTGAATAATTCTAATGTTCTTGGCATAAATTAAAGATAAATATTTAAGGTGATGGCTATCCTAATTACCCTGATTTGGTCTTTATATATTATATGAATGTATAAATTATCACATATATCCCTGAACTATATATATGATGCATCAATAAAAATAAATAAATAAAAATATTTTTTTAAAAGATGTGGGAGGCTAATGTCAATAATGATAAGTCTTATAAAGGGATTTCTAACAAGATAATATTTACATACACATTATGCAAACAAATACACATTTTCAACCCTCTTAAAAAGTCTCATCAGTACAAACTCCTTTATTCTTTAAAATAAACTAAGTTAATTAGACGAGTTTATATATGCTTTTGTTTGTTCCAGCCTTAACAATTTAAACTTTAGAAATAATGGACTTTCAATTACAATATGGCTAAGTTTCATGTGAATTAAAAGCTAGCAGTGTTAAAAGCATAAATGGTGACATAGCCATTTCAAAAAAAAAAAAAAAACAAACCTTTTTGGTGACCACATTTAGTGTAGCAAACTGGATGCTTTTTTTTTTTTTTTTTTGAGACGAAGTCTTGCTCTGTTGCCTGGGCTAGAGTGCTGTGGTATCAGCCTAGCTCACAGCAACGTCAAACTCCTGGGCTCATGAGATCCTCCTGCTTCAGCCTCCGGAGTAGCTGAGACTACAGATGAGCACCATCATGCCCAGCTAGTTTTTTCTATTTTTAGTCACCTGGATAGTTTTTTCTATTTTTTTTAGTAGAGATGGGGTCTCACTCTTGCTCGCGCTGGGCCGAAACTCCTGACCTCAAGCAATCCTCCCACCTCAGCTTCCCAGAGTGCTAAGATTACAGGTATTAGCCACCACGGCTGGCCGCAACTGGATGCTTTGAAAATAATAAGAAAGATGGAAGAGATTGATACCTCTCAGTCATCACAGAAGAAAAGAACCTTTGGGATAATGGGTAATGAGAAGAAGAAGTAGATAAATTATCTACAGGCCGAAGTTTACTCATTCCTGGAACTATCAGAAAGAAAATGTTAAATGAGTATTCATTTCGTATTTTATCATTGTTAATTTTGATTTTAATGTATGTTAAAATATACATTTAGTTTGGATACATCCTTCAAAATATTTTATTGATAAGGGTAAACACATAAGAGGTTTGATGACTGCTAATATAAAAGCATTGTTTAATATGGTAGTGATAGAATTTCTATTTGCCATCAAAAAAAGGTGTGATGAAACCACTTTGCTAAAGTATTTATGCTGAAATAAAAATGTCTGATATGTTCAAGTGAGGCTCCAAAAATTTGCTCCAGAAATAGCAACTAAATGGTTCAACTATACATAATACGAGACAACACCGAAGAATAAAAGTAGAGGAAAGATTTATGATAGCTTTCTGGAATATGATTTTAGCCCTCAAATATTATTGTAGTTTCTTATAGGC
The DNA here is from genome assembly GCA_963575035.1 of Avahi laniger. NCBI lineage: Eukaryota > Metazoa > Chordata > Mammalia > Primates > Indriidae > Avahi > Avahi laniger. The sequence continues at coordinate 13,249 of CAUYSK010120690.1, read as the reverse complement.
AGTATGGTGAATTTGATTGCTTTTACATAAATAAAATAAATTTTAAATCATTAATATTCCTTTATATCTACTGCAGACTTTCTGAATGTTTTTGAGTTTTGTTTAAATCATATGTGTTAGCAAAAATCATTTGTATAAGTAATTGTTGTGCTCATTATTAACTTTAATATATTTTATTTTTGTGGTTGATTATAATTTATGTCCATACAACTTAACCAAAATCCCTATTTAGAAATTCACAAGCCCAGCAAAAAATGTTACCTCCATATTCTAATAATAAATTGCTTGTAAATAATTAATGATCCTTTTAAGAGAGTAAATAGAAAAAAGGTCAACTTTAACTTTTTTAACTTTATAACAAAATTGATATTTCAAAGTAAAATGTAAAAAAAATCAGAAGAAAAAATTTGAGTTCTTGATTCTCTGTTGTAACAGCAATTAGTATGAGAAATCTCTATAAGTAAAGCATCACATATTGATAACGAGATATATCTAGAAACCGCACAAAAAAGTTTAGAAAAATTCATACTGTTGGCAGGTTTAGAAAGAAGAGCTAGCCAAAGTTTGAATATTAAAGTAAATAATCGAAGAAAGTATTTTATAAAAGAAAAAGCAAACTTCCAAAAGTTTAGATTGTGATAGCTTGATATATTCATATATATACATGCATATGTAGAGTCTGAAAAGATGAGTTTATTCTATCATCATTATATCTATCATCATTATATTTTAATAGAGTTTACTGTATCATCTATATATCATTATTCTCTTTCTGTCTCTCTCTCTACCCTAGTCCCATTCTCACTGATGTGTTTGGAGTTATCACCCTTTAATCTTTTCTTTATATAATCTCTTCCATGGAGCTCTCATTCATTCCTTATCTAATCTCAGTCATCCAAGACTTCAACCGTGACATCTGTGGAAAAGAAGCCAAAATCTATAGCTTGAGGTTTATACTCTCCTCTGAGCTCCACAGAAGGTTTCAAATATCCCTTTAGCATCTCCGCAGGGCTTTGCTAATGACTGTGTAGATTATTCTTTACCACAAGTGTCCAGCAGGGGGCAAAGTGTCAGGGGAGGATGTGTTTGCAGAAATTGAAATTAAATTCAGGGTTTGCTAATCTAGATAAACCACAAGTGGGTTATAACCACCCATAAGGGAGCACATTTTCTTACTTACACAAAAGCACCATATGCTGTGGTGAGCCTGAATCTCCACCTAGTTTCCCTTATGTGCCCTTAGATTTTATATGGCACATTAATAAAGTAAGTAGCTTCATTGAAAAGAACGTGAAACTACTGTAACATACCTTCTTTTCTAGAAAAAGCTCCAAAATATTCTTCTAAATAAAAAGGATGAAGTTGCATAGAATGATCTCCATTTTTTACAAATATAAATAATAATAATGCATTATTGTAGGAATGGAAAAAAGGTTTTACATAAAAGTACTGAAGTTGTTATTGTCTCTGCTATTTGCCAGTCTATATACTATATATTTCTGCAATGTTTGAATTTTTTACAACTTTTCATTATTCTTATAAACAAATAGAACAGTAAAGTTATTTTAGAATCAAATGTCATTTTCCATAATGATATTAACACTAGATCATTTTATTGACCACTTAATAATAATAGTCAATATTTACTGAGTACTTTAAATCTCTAGACACTGTGTTAAATGTGTATATGTCACCATGATAATACTGGAAGTTAAGTACTACTATTATTTTATGGATGAAACCAGAGAGATTATTTCTCCTAATATACCACTATTTTCTTCTACTTGAATACGTGGATATCTTTCAATTTGTCTTAACACTTTGCTTTCAGGCAGTTTCAACTCATACATTTAACCGTGTCTACAATGTTCCCCACGTCCATTTGCTCTCATCTTTTCTTGTATGTATTTAAATTGCAATAGTTCAGATCTTCATTCATTATCACCTAGAATATTATAATAGGCTTTTATTTGTTTTTATCTCCTATCCTTTTCTGGTCTATAATTCTACAAGGTTAAACTTGCTAAGCAAAGCTCAATTATATTGGCTATTTTTGTAATAGTTCATATTTAGTTCATTAAATATGAATTGTCCCATTTCAAATCAAAAGTGTAGTTTATTATATCTCAAACAAGAAGCAGTACAATTAATCAAAGTATACTCCTCAACTTAACAGTAGCTTATTTATGCCAGCAGTAAAGAAGCCTGGAGAGTGAGTGGCAATGAAATCACAAAAGGCATTTTCCACAGCTTGTTGAGCACTGAATATTTTTCCTTGCAAGAAGTGGTCCCAAGCCTAGAAGAAATGGTAGTCAGTTGGTCCAAGGTCTCGTAATACAGTAAATGTCAGAGAGTTTCCATGTCCAGCTGCTGTAGTTTGAGCAACGTTGTTTGTGTGACATGCAGTCGAGCATTGTCTTTCAAAAGGATTGGCCTGTCTCTATTGACCAATCTTGGCTGCTTCATCGCAAGCCTCCTCATCATTTCATCCAGTTGGTTGCAGTGCACATCTGCTGTAATTGATTGACCAAGTTTCATGAAGCTGTAGTGGATAATAGCAGTGCTGGGCCACCAAACAGACCCCATTAACTTTTTTTTGATGAATATTCAGTTTTGGACTGTCTTTTGGCACTTTGTCTTTATCCAACAATTGTGTCCAACACTTGCAATTGTCAAAAAGAATCCATTTTTGGTCAGACATAATAATATGGTATAGAAATGATTTGCGTTTCTGTCGTGACAGCAAAGAAAGGCAGGCTTTGAGATGATTTCTCTTCTGACATCTGTTTAATTTATGCAGAACCCATCTATCCAGTTTCTTTACCCTGCTGATTTGTTTCAAATTGTCCAATATTGGTGGAATAGTAACGTCAAACCTTGCTGCTAACCCATGCGTAGGTTGAGATGGATTCGCTTCCACTACAGCTTTCAGCTCATCATTATCCACCTTGGTCTCGAGTCGCCCACGGGCTCATTTTCAAGATTAAAATCACCAGAACAGAACTTCTCAAACCATTTGCGTACTGTGTATTAGTCATATCCTTCCCAAATACTTTGTTGGTATTTCGAGATGTATACGCTGCATTGGTTGCACAATGGAACTCATATTCAGAAATAACACAAATTTTTGACTTATCCATGGTTTCACAAAAATTGCTGTAAAAAAAAATTTGGAAGATAATCACAAGCCAAAATGTGTGTTGGAAAGACTGAGGATGTACCTTCACAATAAACCTAAAACAACAGGTGTCAAAGTAAAATGTCAAGATATCAACTGTCAATAGTTAAGGAAACCAGACATTTCATATTTAATAACCTAATATTCTACTCTGAAATATATCCTTATATGTGATAAATATCATATTAATATATAAAAAATAACATAATGTAATATTTCTTGTTAATGTGTGTTAATAATGTAATCACATATATTACACAGACCTGTAACATACTGTCAAAAACTTCAATGGTCCTAACCTGCAATTCAGCTTTAACTCCCAATACCCCTACGGCCCTGTCTGAGTCATTCTAAGGTCTTGTTATAATAATAATATTATAGCATGCACTGTTTTTTAAAGCAGCTAAAGTTTTTCCTGACTCTAAACCTTATGGTAAAAATTCTCCTGTAATGCCTCCACAACACCAACCCACCCATTGACATCATACTTCCCCATTTTTAAACTCAAGCTCAGACGTCACCTCTTTAATGAAATTATTTATGATTCTTTCCCAATAGTCATTGCTCCTCGGTTTAAACTGCTAAAGCTCTTTACCTCAGCATGTGAGGGCTATTCAACAAGTATTAGGATTAATTATATACTTGTCTAAGCCTAGGTCATTAGTTAGACCTGAAAAATTAGACTATATCTTTCTCATTTGTATATATTTCACTCAGTACAATGATATGAACCTTGTGATCAATATATATTTGTCAAACTGCATTATGTACAGTTCATTCTGACCAGTGTTTTCACATCTTTCCTTGACTATTCCCTTAATGGATAGTTTGCACAATCTTAAGAATGTTCAGTAAACAGCAATATGTTTTTCATATGTATTAAATGAACAAGGTGTTTGTCCTTTCAATGTGTAATTATTGAGCATTTACCATGTGCATGAAATTTTGAAAGTCTCTAAAAGGAAAAAATGGAAAGAAATAAAATAAATGAGGCATGCACATTTTCATGTAACTTTCACTAGTGGAGACAGACATGTAGATATATAACTAAGATATAATTTAATATAAAACGAAACAAATGCAAAATAGAGGCACAAATGCAGAAGGGAAGAGAGAAGAAAGATGTTTATTCTGAGCCAAAGGATCAGAAAAGGCTTCTCCTTAAAAAGAGACAGCATTTGAGCATATCCTTGAAAAAAGACTATGATTTTCCAAAAAATATAAGTCAGGGAAAAAAAAAGATTATGATTTGACTTCAGAACTGTGGGAAAACATTTCAGGCTGAACAGAGAGTATGATAAAGAAAATCTGAAACTGCTTGTTTCAAGAATAATGAATGATGTTGTGTTGGTAAGAGTCAGGATGTGAAAAGATAAAGAAGAGAAAAGTGAAGAGGTTGATAGGACTCAGATGCTGGAGGGCCCTGAATGCCATGCTAAAATTTTGGATTTTATAATTATGAGATGAGAAAGCACTAAAAGTAATATTTTGTTTTTGTGCCTATTTTTTGATTTTTGTTTTTTGGTAAAATGAAAACCACTGAAAGTATGCTTTTAGTATTTTTGTTTTGTTTTGTTTTTGGTAAAGTGTGGGATTGAGGTGGCATAGAGCTAGAAAGCTGACATAATTTGATCTGGCTAGCATAATGGTCTGATATGTGATTTTGGTCATGATACTTCAACAAACGTTTATTAGGCATCTTCTGTTAGCCAGGCATTGCATTAAGTACTGGGTATAAATATATTAACAAAACTCATATAATAAATATGTAGTTCTGCTCTCAATCTAGTATGGGGGTAGACATGTTGAAAAGTAATAAAAAGGTGAGCACGCTGGTGTGCCCCCTAAAGTCCCAGGTACTTGGGAGGCTGAGATGGGAGGGATCACTTGAACTCAAAAGTTTAAGAACAGCTTGGGCAACATGTCAACCCCATCTCTAAAAAAAAAAAAGTAATTATAGTTTTTAATGTGTACAGAATTTCAGTTTGGGAAGATGAATAAAGTTCTAGAGATGCATGGGAGTAATAGTTGCATAATAATGTGAGTATACTTAATGCCACTTAATGGTGCTTGAATAGTACACTTAAAATGCTTAAAATGATAAATTTTATGTTATGTATGGTTTACTACAATAAATGTATTTTCTCATTAGTCACATTGTATTATATTTACAATTACAGTAGGTATAAGATTTAGTAGTTGTACAAAAGGGAGTAATTAATTGTTTGGATATGAACTAGAAAGAACAAATGGTGTTACAAAAGTCTCCCTAGAGAAAACAAAAACCTAGAATTTGAAGGGCAACTGTGAGGAGCTGACCAAATGGACCTGGAGCAAGAACAGGGAGGAGGCAGAGTTAGGGATAGGGAGGAGGCTACAGAGAGGCAGATCTGAGTGAGGGGTGGGTAGAGCCTGCGCCTCATCTTACGGACACTGTGAGCCCACAGAGCGTTTTTATGGAGGAAAGATATGAAGAAATTTTTAATTTTGTGGACCAGTTGTGCCTATAAAAGTTAAAGGTAAAAAATGTATAATTTGTGCTGGAAATGGTGGCTCATCTCTGCTTCTCAGGAGGCTGAGGCAGGAAGATTGATTGAACACAGGAGTTTGAGGTTGCAGTGAGCTATGACGACAGCACTGCATTCTAACCCAGGCAACAGAGCCAGACCCGGTCTCAATAAAGAAAAAAAGTGTGTATTATGGTAAAGGTAATGTGTTTAAAGCTTAGACTTAAAAGAATCACTATGATTCCTTGAAATAATCAAGAGACCAGTGTCAGAAAAAAAATATAACTGTGTAGACCACAGGTTATTGCCCAGTCAAGCATTTCTTATGTTGTCGTAGTAGTGGCAAATACAAATAAACATGAAAGAATTAAACAAAATATTGTAAATAAATATATACATAATGAACATTTATTGAAATTTTAGGCCTCTTTGAATGGCCTCACATAGGCAGATTGTATTGTTAACACTGAATACATTTTCTAAACCATTGTCCTAAAAAAGGCCAGATTATTTAGACACAGAAAACACAAAAAAGTCTTTATTTCTTGCAGAGTATTTTTGTTATTGCTTAAAATTGGAAAATCACAAAAAATGTACATTAAAGGAAAGTACAAAGAGGAATAAATAGATTACATCCTAACAATGTGTTCTCCTTTAGCCTGTATACTTTTAAAATTATTTAATTAAAGCAGACAAAATGGATTATTCAGAAGCTCCTGTAAAAATTCAATTGACGGACTAATTTGCAGTGACTATACAGGCGTGCTTATTTTAAAAGCTTTTCTACATGACTGCATTATACATAAAAAGAACTGGCAAGTTTAGTTGTAGGCTGAACTATAACTTTTAAATGGCTTTTACTCTACGTGTGCTTATTCCAACCACTGAATTTACCAACTTTCAATTAGAATTTTCTTAAGGAAATAAACATTTCATTTTACCTCATCCACGTTATCTTTGAAGTCTATTTTTCTAGGGAAAAATCAAGTGCCATTTACTTTCAGAAGAATATTGGATTAAGATGGTGAGCAGAGCTGGTGGCAGAACTCACATTAGGAGTTTATAGACCCATGGATCATGGCCATTGCTTCCCCTACATTATTCCATGTCATCATCAGGACACTCCTTTGAGTTTGGTTAAGAACCAATACTGTATTGAATGCATGGGAAAGAAAGGAAAGTGCAAAAAGTGAATAGATACAGGCAAATGTGGGAGCTACCTTAAAAAAGCAAAGAAGAGGCTGGGTAGAAGGAAGAAGAGCTGTGAGACCCTGAGATTTAAGCAAGTCAGAGTTGATGAACTGAAAGAGAGACAGAGATATCAACATAGCAAGAGAACAAAAGGGAGAGAGGAAGAAGGGGGGTGGGAGAGAGAGAGTATGTGTTTTAAGCACAGAGGTTGAAGTTGGTCAGCAGTGTCAAATGTTTTATGAGGGCATGGAGGATTATGTCTAATATGAGATGATTAAATTTACAATTAAAAGATCACTGGAAATGTTTGCAAAGACAGTTTCGATAAAATATAATGGAAAGAGAATAGCTGTGAAGAAAAGAGTATGAGTCAATTATATATTTAAAAATGAGAGAAAGTGAGTAATACTTTTCTGAGAGGTTTGGTGACAAAGGAGAGGAGAGGATATAAGCTGAATAAATCAGAGCAGTTTTGAGAAATAACCTTTTTAGAATAGGAGAGAATTGAAAATGCTTATAGCCAATGGAAAGAAAGGAAGAAGCAAAGGAAAAGAGATTATTGATGGCAACAGAGTGGAGGAGAAGCATGGTTTCGAGATCAATTGCAAGTAGCAGTACTCCTTCCTCTGAGAAACAGAAGAAGGAAAATAGAACATACAGAGATGAATGAAGATTTTGATTTGGAGAGGAAGGAAGACTTGGAATTTTATCAGAGTGATTCTACCCAAAGAAACAGGATTATCTGCTAAGAGAAATGAGAACAACGTTACTTTTTATGAGCTAAGGAGACTGTGAATAAGACTATGTGGAATATAGCAAGAAGCCAACAAGATTAAGCAAAAAGAATTTTAGTATGGAATGGTAGACCCAAACGACGTTCTCATTAAATAGCCCCAGCAAATTAAATAAAAGCCAGTTTTCCACAGCACTTACCTACTGAAACAACATGTATTCTCCCATGATATTTTCTTATCTGTGAAGTTATTTTATTCATCATAATTCAAAAGGAAGAGATACAATTACAAAACTAAAGTTGTCTCTGACGACTTTGGCCACTTAGAATAAAATCCAAGGCAAAATGTTTCCCTAAAACTTGACAGGGGTAAAGATCAGGAAACTTCTGAAATCCATGAGCAACTCAGCTATATTTGAATAGTTTAAAGGAAACTTAAATAATTGAAAATGATCCAGAAAAACATGGAGAAAAGTGGGAGATTTGTTGAGCAACACTTATTAAAAAATTTATCTTAAGACAAATAATAGAAATACTCATCTGAATTTATAGGATCATTTACTTGAAAAGTAAAGAAATGACTAAGTCAGTTTTCTCTTCAAATTAAAATTTTCATATCTTTGAGTAGAAAACTCCAGAGGTAGAAAAAGAGACCACTGTAAAAGTTCTTAAGTTAAATTATTTCAGACTCCTAAAACTGAGAATCATTTCTCTTGACAGACCCTTTGCAAATTATTTGCTTTTGTGTCTTTTAATTCTGTCTCTTTCCCATTTCTGTGAGATAAAAAGAAGATTTAATCATGTAAGTCTATCACTGCTTTATAAAAATGATAATTCTCATAATGACTTTCCAATTTCCTGCATGTTCATGCATGCCACATATCCTAATTCAACTCATTAGCTTATTTTCACCATTAGTAGTCATATTAGTAAGTTTCGTGACCAACTCTGAATTAACATTCTAACAGAGAGTCAGATAAGAAGATTTTGTTTCATGAACAAATGAAGCAAGTCATCATGGCTAAACTTGCCAGAAAATAGTATTTGTTTAATGACAACAGTGTTTGCATAGGGCAATGACATTCTTGTAGTTCTGAACTTAAATCCCTTGAAGATGATGTAAAACTCTCGTGCTATGTTTTTAGCTTACCTGCACATTGTTATGAGTTTCCAATAGACCCACTCATTGGAAACCTATTCTTTCTATTAGAATCATGCCATTTCAGGTTAAAAAATTGTATAGTTCTTCGTTGATTTTATTTCATAGAAAAGTTGAATGATAGGTGAACAATGTCCCTCTTAAATTTATATTGTTAAATTCAAAGTTTCAGCATTGTCAAACCAATAGTTATTTACAAAGACCTGTGATTTCTTATTATGCTTCTACATTATCCCTAATGATGATATTGTATTGTAAAGGTAAGTGTAGAAACTGTAAATTATCCAAGTTATTATCATCAATAGAAAATGTCTCCCTTGCTGTTGATAATTGTGCTGTTACAGTACAAAGAATCTTTCCCAAATAAAAGGAAGTTGAGGTGTCTTATGACAGCATATATAAAACCCAACAAGGAAAAGAGAGATGACAAAATTTCTTTTTGCTGCTTCCACTATTTTTACTATTCCCAAGACATGTGTGAAGCAATTATCTAAAACAAAAGTTAAAAGTGTCGCCTGTTACATATGAGACATTTGAATTCTGTTTGTAAATCTTTTCAGACTCTCCTGTTTTGATTAAAATCTTTTCTTTGATGAAAATGTAAGATTTGTTTTCCTTGTGGTAGCAGACATGGTTGTTTTATCTTTGCCCAGGGAGGTTTTGAACTGCATATTTTTTCTCTCACTACTAATAGCAACATCATGTTTTATATTAATTCTTTGATCATAAGCATCCTAAGTTGACCCATTTTATTTTACCTTTCTGTACAGGTAATTTTACAGGTAATAATTTGAGAAAGATTACTGATTTTTTAAAGGAATTTAAAGGAAATATTGAAATTTAGTGAGAGACAAGGTACAAAGAGAAGAAAAAAAAAAGAAAAACCTCAAGTCAGAAGATTCAAGTTTGCATCCTAGATCTATCATTTACTAATTCTGTAACACCTGGCAATTTATTTAACTTTTCTGTCCCTCAGTTTTCTCATCTGTGAAATGGAATACGTATTAGTAAATTTTGGACCTGCCTATCTTTCCAAGAAGTCATGATACTTGGATGAGATAAGCACTTTCCAAACTTGACTAAAGTCAGATTGCTATTATTGGGCTCAAAAAGTCAATATAGTTAGTTATTAGTTGAGCAGATAAAAACACTTTTCTGTTGATGCTTTGAACGTGGTGATAAAAAAATAGTACTTTATATTATACTCAGGACTAAATTTTCTTTTGTTGAATAAAGAAATATCCTATTTGTTCATAGGATCATTCTATAGCACTACATGCATTTTATAAATGACCTTGCAATTCACTTATTTCACTTATTCATGCATTTGGTAAAAGTAACAGCATCTACAATTTTGGAGAAGACTAATGTGTGCTTGGCACTATGGTAAGCAGTATGCAACCCACTCTTACACACACACACACACGACACATACATGTGTGTGCACATTTTTAGTTAATCATCACTATTAAGAAAAGTATAATTGTTATTAGCATTTTGAAAATTATGAAACTGAGGCTTATAGAAGCTCACTAGTGATAACACTCAGAGCTTCAATTGCTTCAATTGCTCTGAGTGCTATCACTAGTCAGAAAGAATCCAAATGCAAGATGTCTGACTCTGAATCTGAGTGTTTAACAGTAGCCACTATGCTGCCTGGTCTTTCTTCCAACAACAAAATTTCCTTTTATATGAACTCTTGTTTAAGTTTCTAAACCACCAGCTTATCTTCTACAAGTTATTTAAATTCATGGTGATATCTTCATATTTATTGTATTTATATGGATTCTTTCAAAGTTTATAACTTCCTTGCATTGAAAGAAGATAAAATTGGTATTAACTAAATTAATGTAACATATATTAAATCAATTTGTTAAATTAACCTGCATTTAAAAAGTGACAAATATTGAGTTAAAATTAACCATTTAATTTTATAAAAAAGATTAATTAAAGCATCCAAATATTTAGTCATTAAGAAAAATTAGATTACTAGATTTTATACTTTCATCCAAATGTTTTCCCTCATTGTAGGCATCAGTATGAGTAACTGATTTAGTGTCCTGAAGTAAATAGCATGAGAGCATTATAGTGGCTCCTATGTTTTAGAAGTAGAAATTGTGACACCTCAAGTCATATTAAACACGATGAGAGGATTTCTGTAGTACTCTATTGTTCTCATTTCATTTTTAGCAAGAAAGTACAGTGGGTCTCAAATGTTGAAAAATTTGAAAATCCCAAGCAGATGAACTCTTGGAACAAAAAAAGAAATGTATTGATTAAACTATGCATTAATTGTTTTACTTTTTTATTTAATAATTTGATTGCTAATGATTTTACTTTTTAAAAACATGGTAGCTAAAAAAAAAAAATCTCAATTTGGTCAGCTGGTATTTACCATAAGCTATCACCAGAGCTTAGCCAAACTGCAAAGCCTGAGAGCACAGCCCTGTGCAAGACACCCCCTAACTTTTATTACCAACTTCAAGTTCAGGAGAGTCCCACATTCCACCCTCAGCTTCAAAAAGTCACTAGAAGACTCTCAGAACTCAAAGTAAATTGTTCTATTCACAGTTATGATTTGTTGCAGATAAAGGATACAGATCAAAATCAGCCAAAGGAAGAAACACGTAGGGCAGAGTCTAGGAGGGCTCCAAACACAAAGCTTACATTATCCTCCGGACACATTACTTCCAACATCTTCAAGTTGATGGATCCCCACATCATGGGGTCATGGTTATTATTAACAGAGAATATTTATTAAGATCTGTCTACTGCCTCATCACCTTAAAAAGCAGGAAGCACTATCATCATTCTAAAGATGCTGAAAATATGGTTCTAAAGCTCAAAGTAACTCACCTGAATCACACAGCTTGTCAGTGATTGAGTCATTCCCTTTTCTTGAATTTATTCATTTCTTCTAATCTTCCCTTTTTAAGCCTCTTGCCAAGGTTTGGTTATTCACCACTTATTCCCAGAAGCATAATTATTATCTGTCCAAGGGACTGGATGGATTTGCACCCTCAGTGATGTGACTGTTGTATCTAGAACAAAGGGGCTGAGGGATACATAAATACACTGGCTTCTGTCTCCGGCTTAAAGTGCCTGCCACAGTTGGCACCACTTCCAGCCAGCAGAGTACTGGAGGGGACCAAGAAGGGGCATGATCAGGAAGTTTGCAGATTCTTTCTTCTGCTTGATCAAGTCTGCTTGAAACTCTTCAGTGCATTTTTCATATTATTCATTTTATTCTTCAGCTCCATAATTGCTGTTGAACTCTTTTTTCATGATTTTTTACCTCTTTGTTGAACTTTTGGTTTTGTTTATGTATTGTTTTTCTTATTTTGTCAAGTTGTTTATCACTTGTAGCTTGCTGGGCTTCTTTAAAACAATTAGTTTGAATTCTTTGCCGGGCAATTTATAGATCTTCATTTCTTTGTGATCAGTTACTGGAAAATTGTTGTGTTCCTTTGCTGGTGCCATGATTTTTAGATTTTTTATGTTCTTGTTGACTTGCATTGATGTCTGCACATTTGAAGGAGCTGTCACCTCTTCCAAACTTTATTGACTGTCTTCAGTGGGGAAAAAGCTCATCTGTGTGTGGGTGTGAAGCCACCAGCTGTGTGGGGTGTGGTAGTTTCATTTTGGAAGGGCATAGTGGCTATTCCAGCCCCAGAGGAGGACAGCAATTACTCTCCAGGCAGTTCCTTCAGCTGAGGTCAACACTGGTGAAGACTCTAGGGTTTTTGGTGGTTAAGCTGAGAGTGTCTGCAAAGCCAACAAGGGCTTTTGGGGTCCTCCGCTGTGAAAGCTGTTGAGGTCCTTAAGTTCTCCTTTTCCCCCACAGGGGAAGTTATGACTGGGGGGATCCTTCCTGACGCCTGTGTCTGGGGCATAGACATGCATGAAGGAGTAGTGACATTGGGGTCTCAGGTGCAGATGCATGTGGAGTGGCCATGGAATTGGAGTCCAGAACACAGGTGCACATGGAGCAAACCACTTTATTTTTAAAATTAATTTATATCCAGAAGTTATCCATATACTTCCCTTCCCTCTCCAACTCAAATATCCAAAATAAATCCGATGAACAAATGAGTTAAATATAAAAAGTGATATTATAACTAGGAAATTAAATGTTTATTGTTTGTATTGAAATAATACACTCACATCTATCAAACAATACAAGGTATAGCAAAAGCAAAAATCAAGATTCTGATTATGAAAGTTAAAAATTTTAATACAATGAAAATAAAATAAAAATAAGAAAATTTAAAAACCATGAAAAATGCCGGGCGCGGTGGCTCACGCCTGTAATCCTAGCACTCTGGGAGGCCGAGATGGGCGGATCGTTCTGAGCTCAGGAGTTTGAGACCAGCCTGAGCAAGAGCGAGACCCCATCTCTACCAAAAATAGAAAGAAATTAATTGGACAGCTAAAAATATATATAGAAAAAATTAGCCGGGCATGGTGGCACATGCCTGTAG
>CAUYSK010120682.1:0-14616 GCA_963575035.1 Avahi laniger | reverse complement strand
ACCAAAAGCAAGGAGGTATAGCCATTCTCATATCAGATAAAATAGACTTTAAATCAACAATGATTAAAAAAAAGACAAAGAAGCCGGGCGCAGTGGCTCACGCCTGTAATCCTAGCACTCCGGGAGGCCAAGGTGGATGAATCGTTTGACCTCAGGAGTTCAAGACCACCCTGAGCAAGAGTGAGACCCCATCTCTACTAAAAAAAAAAAGATAGAAAGAAATTAGCTTTCTATTAGAAAACAGAAAGAATTTAGACAACTAAAAAAATATATATATATAAAATTAGCCGGGCATGGTGGTGCATGTCTGTAGTTTCAGCTACTCGGGAGGCCGAGGCAGAAGGATCGCTTGAGCCCAGGAGTTTGAGGTTGCTGTGAGCTAGGCTGACACCACGGCACTCTAGCCTGGGCAACAGAATGAGACTCTGTCTCAAACCAAAAAAAAAGAAAAAAAAAGACAAAGATAATCATGTATAATGGTAAAGGGAGCAATTCAGCAAGAAGACATAACCACCCTAAATATTTACTGTATATGCACCTAGCACAGGTGCTCCCAGTTTCATAAAACAAATTCTTCTAATGTAAGCAAAGAAATAAACAGCAGCATCTTAATTGCCAGGGATTTCAACACTCCACTGACAGAAGTGGAAAGATCATTGAAGTAGAAAATGAATAAAGAAACACTGGACTTAAACAGGACTCTAAAACAAATGGACATAACAGACATATACGGAACATTATACCCCAAAACCAATGAATATACATTCTTCTCATCAGCACATGGGACATTTTCCAAGATTGATCATATCTTAGGCCACAAAACAAGTCTTGGCAAATTAAAAAAAAAATTAAAGTCATACCATGTATCTTCTCAGACCACAGTGGAATAAAACTAGAAATCAATTTCATGAGAAACACTCAAATCTACATGAAGTCATGGAAATTAAACAATCTTCTGCTGAATGATCCTTGGGCCAATGATGAAATTAGGATGGAAATTAAAATATTCCTTGAACTGAATGACAAAGGGGACACAAGCTTTCAAAAATATTGGGATGCAGCCAAAGCAGTCCTAAGGTAAAAGTTCGTAACCTTAAATGCCTGCATCAGAAAGACAGAAAGATCACAAATTATCAACCTAATGTCACATCTCAAGGAACTAGAAAAAGGAGAACAAACCAAACCCAAAGTTAGCAGAAGAAAAGAAATGACAAAGCTCAGAGCAGAACTAAACAAAATGGAAACCATGAAAATGAGATAAAAGATCAATGAAACAAAATGTGGTTCTTTGAAAAGATAAACAAAATCAATAAACTACTAGCCAGATTAACCAGAAATAGAAGAAAATGGACTCAGTTAAGCTCAATCAGAAATGAAAAAGGAGACATTACAACTGATACTGCAGAAATGCATCATCCATGAATACTACAAACACCTCTATGCGAACAAACTAGAAAACCTCAAGGACATGGATAAATTCCTGGAAACATACAACCTCCTAAACCTGAAACAGGAAGACATAGAAATCCTGAGCAGACCAATAACAAGTAGTAAGATTGAAGCAGTAATAAAAAATCTCCCAACAACAAAAAAAAAGCCCAGACCAGATGGATTCACAGCCAAGTTCTACCAGACCTACAAAGAAGAACTGGTACCTATCTTACAGAAACTATTCCATAACATCAAGAAGGAGGGAATCCTTCCTAATGCATTCTGTGAACCCAGTATCACTTTGAAACCATAGCCAGTAAAGGAAACAACAAAAAGTGAAAACTATAGACAAATATCCCTTATGAACATAGATGCCTAAATCCTCAACAAAATACTAGCAAACCGAATTCAATAGCACATCAAAAAGATAATCCACCATGATCAAGTGGGTTTCATCACAGGGATGCAAGGATAGTTCAATGTATGCAAATCAATAAATGTGATTCACCCTGTAAATAGAAACAATGACCATATGATCATCTTAATAGATGCAGAAAAAATATTTGATGAATCCAGCACCTTTTCATGACAAAAATCCTCAACAGACTAGGCATAGAAGAACATACCTCAAAATTTTAAAAGCCATATATGACAAACTCACAGCCAACATCATACTGAATGAGGAAAAGTTGAAAGCATTCCCCTTAAGAACTGGAACAAGACAAGGATGCCTACTGTTACCACTTATATTCAACATAGCATTGGAAATCCTAGCCAGAGCAATCAGGCAAGAGAAAAAAATAAAGGGCATCCAAATAGGGAAAGAAGATGTCAAACTGTCCCTGTTTACTGATGGTATGATCGTATATCTAGAAAACTTTAAAGGCTCCACCAAAAGACTCCTGGAATTGATACATAAATTTAGCAAAGCCAGGTTACAAAATCAATGCACACAAATCAGTAACATTTCTATGTAATAACAGTCAAGCTGAGAGTCAAATCAAGGACTCAGTACCATTCACCATAGCTACAAAGAAAATAAAATACCTAGGAATGTACTTAACCAAGGAGGTGAAAGATCTCTACAAGGAGAACTGCAATACATTGATGAAAGAAATTGCAGATGACACAAACAAATGGAAAAGCATCCCTTGCTCATGGATTGGAAGAATCAACGTTGTTAAATTTTCCTACTGCCCAAAGTGATTTACAGATTCCACACAATCTCCATCAAAATACCAACATCATATTTCACAGATCTAGAAAAATAATCCCAAACTTCATTTGGATCTAAAAAAGAACCTGAATAGCCAAAGCAATTTTAAGCAAAAAGAAAAAACCTGGAGGCATCACATTACCTGACTTCAAATTATATTGCAAGGCCATAGTAAACAAAACAGCATGGTTCTGGTATAAAAGGAGAGACATAGACCAATGGAACAGGATAGAGAACCCAGAAATAAAGCCTTCTACCTATAGCCAACTGATCTTCCACAAAGCAGACAATAGCATACACTGGGGGAAAGAAAACCCTGTTCAATAAATGGTGCTAGGAAAATTGGTTAGCCACATGCAAAAGAATGAAACAGGACCCCTATCTCTCACTATATACTAAAATAAATTCAAAATGGATTAAAGAGCTAAATGCAAGGTATGAAATCACAAAAATTCTAGATTAAAACATAGGAAAAATTCTTCTAGACATTGGCTTACACAAAGTATTTATGTCTAAGACACTAATGGCAAATACAGCAACAACAAAAATAAATAAATGAGACTTAATTATATTAAAAAGCTTCTGCCCAGCAAAGGAAATAATCAACAGAGTGAATAGATAACCTACAGAATGGGAGAAAATATTTGCAAACTATACATCTGACAAAGGACTAATATCCAGAATGTACAAAGAACTCAAACAAATCTGCAAGAAAAACGCAAACAACCTCATCAAAAAGTGGGCAAAAGACATGAATAAAAG
The DNA here is from genome assembly GCA_963575035.1 of Avahi laniger. NCBI lineage: Eukaryota > Metazoa > Chordata > Mammalia > Primates > Indriidae > Avahi > Avahi laniger. The sequence continues at coordinate 11,207 of CAUYSK010120682.1, read as the reverse complement.
TTTTTCAAAAGAAGATACACAAGTGGCTAACTAACATGTGAAAAAATGCTCAACATCACTAATCATCAGGGAAATGCAAATTAAAACTATGGGAAGATACCACTTTACTCCTATCAGAATGGCCATTATTAAAAAGTCAAAAAATAATAGATACTGGCATGGATACAGAGAGAAAGGGACTGCAAATTAGTACAACTTCTTTGGAAAACAATGTGGAGATTTCTCAAAAAAATAAATGTAGACCTACCATTAGATCCAGCAATCCCAGTGCTGAGTATCTACCCACAGGAAAAGAAGTCATTTTATCAAAAAGACACTTGCACTTGAATATGTATCGCAGCACAATTCACAATTGCAAAGATGTGGAATCAACCTAAGTGCCCATCAATTGATGAATGGATAAAGAAAATGTGGAATATATATACCACGGAGTACTACTCAGACATAAAAAGTAGTGAAGTAATGTCATTCGCAGCAATGTGGATGGAAATGGAGACCATCATCCTAAGTGAAGTATTTCAGCAATGGAAAACTAAACACCGTGGGTTCTCACTAATAAGTGCGAGCTAGTAGGTAGGCACACACGGGCACAAAGCAATGTGAAATACGTGAGAAACCAAGAAGGTTGAGAGGATGAGGGATAAAAAGTTACCTGTGGGGTACAGTGAACACTATTCTGGTGATGGGCACACGAAAAGCCCTGACTTAAGCATTATGTAAGTTATCTATGTAACAAAAACACTTGTACTTCCTTGAAACAAAAGTAATGAAGATTAGAAAAAAGGAGGCTATAAAGCAATACCTACAGTTCATGCACACATGTATATGTATATTTGTGTTAACTCTTTTCTCTGTTTTCAGATATAATTCTGTAGTAAACATTATATTTAATACATAAAAAACAAAACCCAAAACACCCTGAACTGTTAATATACAACACCAAGAAAGAAAAAAGAATAAAATGTAAAGCCCCAAAATCTTACAATCAAGACAGAAAGAGCTCAGATCATCAGCGTCCCTGAGGACTCAGCTGTGACCGAAGCTCTCCGTGGCTCCTCTCCGCCTTGGTCTGGAATGAGTTTACAAGCCCAGTATGAAGTCAAGTCCGAACGAGTCTTCTCTCTGCTTCTCAAAGGAGGAATTAACTTTTTTTTTTACCTCTTGGCCTGTGCCCCAAAGGTGCCCCACTTAATCTGTCATTCTCACCTTTTAATTCTCAGAAATGAGAAATATAATAAAGCTCTTTTGTTCAGCATTCCATTAGCTGGAAATCTCTTTAGCCTGCTGTCTCCCCTCTGCCTTTTTGGTAATAATCGGTGTTCACAGGATTATACTGAGGCACTTAAAGAATTTAAAAATAAGATTTAATTCTGTCCCATGTAGATTTGATGCAAATTGTATTTTGTTGTATTGTGATATTTTGAGATGTCTCAATCCACATATGCTTTACCCCAACCTTTTTGGCACCAGGGACCAGTTTCATGGAAGACAATTTTTCCATGGCAGGAGGGCGGGGGGAGGCGGAGCTCAGGTGATGATGCGAGTGATGGGGAGCAGCTGAAAATACAGATGAAGCTTCCCTCGCTCACCCACCGCTCACCTCCTGCTGCGTGGCCTGGCTCCTAAGTTTCATGGAAGACAATTTTTCCACGGACTTGGGGGTGTGGTGGGGCGGAGTTCAGGCAGTGATGCACGCCCCAGTTTAATAGGCACTGGGCCACAGCCCGGGGTTGGGGACAGCAGCTCTGTAAGATTGTTAAGAATATTTGTTGACTGAGAACATCCTATTCTCCAATCTTGCTCCACAACTAACAGTTGTGGTTCTAAGAAGTAAAAGTACAAAGAAGAACTTAAAGTACTGTGGAAATCAACAGTGAGTTCTGTGGGTCCATTTGTTTTGTAGGTGGACATCCTAGAACATTCTCATAACCTCACGGTTGGTTATTATGCTACCAAAGGGAGGCTGGTGTACTTGCCTGCTGTAGTGATGGAGATGCTGGGTGTTTATGGAGTCAGCAACGTCACTGCAGATCTGAAGCAGCACACCCCCAGCTTACAGTCTGTGGCAGTACTTGCCTCCCCGTGGAATCCCCAGCCTGCAGGTTACTTCCAGCTGAAAACAGGCAAGTAACTCAGAAGGAGAAGATTCCTATCCGTTCTGGATCAAGGGCAGTACCAAGTGGACACCTGTTTAAAAACTCTATTGCTAGCAGCATTTTTAAAAAGTGCTTGTGTACCTTCCTCCAAGGGCCGTGCTAGTCAAATGTCCGAGTTCCCTGCATATCAGCCTAAATTTTTATAACCCTGAATTTATCAGAAATGTTCCATCACAGTGTCTTTCTTCCTAACTTATATACTTAGTAGTGACGAGCACCAAGTAATGTATTTTATATTTCTTTTCATATTACCAGTGGATACTGATAAGAGTTGAACATCCACAAAAATCTATGGCTTGGAGCAATGAGTTCTAGATGCCACTAAATTATAATCTCTGAGTTTAGGCCTCAGAATCTGTCTTTTTTTTTTTTCCTGTTCCCAGTTCCGTGGTGATTTCTGATCTGCAAAGTTTGTAAACCACAAGAGTGGAGAAACTATTGAAATTGAAACACTCAATCAACTTTGTAATGGAGGTCAATTGATTTTTTTTTTCCCCTCCAAAGAAATAGAAGGCATGATCTCTTTTAGGTTATGATTTGTCAGTCTTTGAGCAGATGTCTACATATTCCAATCAAATAAAATTATAAAACCTTTTGTATTGGAGGGAAGCTCAGGTTCGATCATGCTTCTTCTATGCTATAAATCCTTTTAAGAGCCACTTTCAAAACTACAATCAAATCCTGTCCAGGCTTATTATTTATTTGCTTAATTTCTCTAATCTAAAATCATGCTGTTTTATATCATGACCGCTATTAAATCCAAGGAACTGAGACATAGAGCTTTGGTGAGCACTGATTTATTACTCTCATTCTAGTGCTGCAGTTTGTGAGCCAATCAGACAACATACAATCCTGCAAGTTTGCTCAGACGATGGAACAGAGGCTGCAGAGAGCATTCCAGGATGCCGAGAGGAAGGTCCTGAGTACCAAAAGCAACTTGACGATTCAGGTAGGGAGGAGGGTATTTCAGGCTGTGCAGTTGACAGACAAACACAGTGCAGATGTTGGCAAGAAATGCCTTGGGTCCTCCATTTCAGAGCTGCTTTGTGTAAATGTAACTTTGATCTCCAGGCTTGTGATGTAGACAGTCATGACACTGGTGAGGGTGTCTGGGGTCTGGCTGTGACAGAAGGGATGCTGTGTCGCAGTTCACCTGCTGTAGTTTGGGGTTTTATATTTATTTTCCCATCTGGTGCTTCCTTAGTCCTTTCAAATAAATTTACTATTTTAAAAAATTGACCTAGACTCTACTACATACGTCAAATGTCTAATATAAAATGAATAAATGACTCTATTTTAAGTAGCAAACTCACTAAGTTTTGCCTGTTCTGTGATTTGCATCAGGTTATATTCTAATCTCCTTAGTTTATACACACACACTCACACACACATTTTATATCAAGGGCTTACTATGTGCCAGGAACTGTGCTAAGTGTTTTATAAATACTTTCCTACGTAATACCCAAGACATTCTTCTGAGGCATCCTTGCCTCCATTTCACAGAAGAGGGAACTGAGAGAGAGGTTAAGAAACTTCCAGAAGGTCACACAGTAAAGAATGGAAAAAGGACTTGAGCCCAAAGCCCATACTCTTATCCACTATGCTATGCTAGCATCAATGCGATGTAGAAATGGGGTCCTTCATGAAACTTTTGCAAACGTAAGAATTAATTCCTAGGGAAATCCCACTCCTGGTGCACTATCTTTCAGCTTCCTGGGTTACCAGCATACACACTACCAGGAGCCTTTCTCAGACCCATTTGCAATTATGTAGATATTATCCCACTAAGGACAGATGCTTCTTAATGATATTCATCCAGCCCCCAAATTTCTCCAATTAACTCTTCTATTCAGTGTCTCTGTTTTGACGACTGAACTAAAGCCTTTGCAATTAGACCCAGTGGTTTTGAAATTGACATTTAGCATAAGTGAATTATCAGCAAAGCCAATATGATGTAGAAAGCATACAATTTAATTTGAATGAGCAGCTTTCCTTTTCTAGATTTATCCAAAGTGTATATGGAAGTGTCTCATTATGATTTGGTTCATATTAGACTAAGATCTAAAAATGTGTCACAGACTTAAGATTTATGTAAGGAGTGTGACTCAGCTCTCTTGTGGGAAATCATTTTCTTTCTGATTGGATTTGTGATCCTCACAGGTGCATGAGCCTAGTTAGATCTTGGCAGCACAGCATACTTTAATTGTATTCAGGGAGCATGGACTTACTGAGTGCCTGCTATTTATCAGGCACTGGGAGGGACACCAAGATAAATAAGCTGCCCTTGGCCTTAAGAATCCTCTCTTGTGTTGTTGTATGGTAGTTATGGACCATTAGATGAAACTTTATAAATCAGGTAACAAACCTTCCTTGAAAAAGGCTGTAACAGGTGATTTGAGAATTGCATCTAAACAGATTTTAAGTAGTCTTAAGCATTTAAACAGCTTTTGAAATGAATGGATAACTGGATGGATCATTTTATTAACCCCACCCGTTTCGCTTTTTGTCTTGGTGGACAGGAAGCCCAGAAACACATTTGTTGCCTAGATTTAGTAGCCCTCTGGGCTCCTATATCATACTTAGATAACTACATGCTAACCATTCCTTGTTGGATTGTCTTTCATCTGTTTTTCCAAGACCCAGTTTAAATAACTTTTTCATTTTATTTTATAACATGTGATTTGTAAAGCACTTTGAATCCTTTGTGCAATAAGACCATGTAAATTTTTCATTCACTCATTCATTCAGAGAGTGAAAAAGCATCTTTTTTTTTTTTTTAACTTCTATGGCTTTAGTATTAGGGGCCAGATTACAATTGACTCAGTTAGGACTTTTTTTGGTTGCAAGTGACAGAATATAAATTTAGAAGGCAAAAAGAGGAAGCAATTGGCTTACGGAACTGGAAACTTCACAGCTTATGTACTTCAGGCACGGTTGATTCCAGGTGCTCACATGCTTTCTTCATAAAGTTCTCTTCGTCTCTTGCCTTGCTTTGCTCTGGGCTGGCACCATCCTTAGCTCCCAGGGGATGGCTCATCCTTGTTGCTCACAGTCTGTGGAACTGAAGTGTCATTCCAGTAAAGATTTTGGGATTAGCTCTCATTGGAACCACTATGCCCCTTTCTAGATCACTAACTGTGGCCAAAGAGATGAAATGCCCCAATCAAGTAGGCCTGGCTCTGATGACCGCTCCTGAAACTTGGGTGGGGCGGCCCCATCCAAAGCACATGGACAGAGAGGAGAGGAGAGGTGGTTCCCCAGGGAAACTATGGTGCTGTCATAGAAGGGAGAATGGACGTTGAGTAGGCAAAACAACAGCTTTCTACTCCATCCGTTGTAGATCTAATTAGCCAGCTGAATCATGGCATGAGAGAATGGGAAGTCACAGATGAGGTCAGAAGCTACAGGAGTCAAGATAAAGGGGTGATGGGAAAGTGTCACCAGTAGTGGCTGCTTCTCTTGGGGCACAGAGCATGACTTTCAGGGACCAATGCTGTGACCTTGGTCTCAGGCCTGTGGACCTCTTGTTTTTGGAGATAGTGTTAAGCAGCCAACAAGAATGATCACACTTTTCTTAGCTGTAAAAAATGAGTTTATTAAAGAAGATGCAAATAAATGGAAAAACGTCCTATGTTCATGGATTAGGAGACTTAATGTTGTTAAGGTGTCAATACTACCCAAAGGAATCTGCAGATTTAATAATATCCCTGTCAAAATCCAAGTGATCTTTTTTTGCAGAAATAGAAAAATACATCCTAAAACTCATATGAAATGTCAGAGGACCTTCAATAATCACAACAATTTTGAGAAAGAAGAATACAGTTGGAGGTTTTGTGCCTCCTGATTTCAAATCTTACTGCAAAGCTACAGTAATCAAAACAATATGGTGTTGGCATAAAGACAGACACACAGACCAATGAAAGAGATTACAGAGCCTGGAAATAAACCCTATTGTATATGGCAAATAATTTTTGACAAGGATGCCAAAACTATCCAGTGGGAAAAGGACAGTCTTTTCAACAAATTGGGAAAACTGGATATCTTCATGCAAAAGAATGAAGTTGGACAATTACCTAACATCATATACCAAAATTAACTCAAAATGGATCAAAGACCCAATGTAAGAAGTAAAACTATAGGACTCTTCAAAGAAAACAGAGAGAAAAACTTTATGACATTCGATTTGGCAATGATTTGTTGGATATGACAATAAAAGCATAGACAACAAAGGAAAAAATAAATTAGGCTTTATCAAAATTATAAACTTTTATGCCTCAAAGAACACTATCAACAGAGTGAAAAGGCAACCCACAGAATAGATGAAAAATATTTGGAAATCATATATCTGATAAGCGGTTAATATCCAGAGCATATAAAAAACTCCTACAATTTAATAATTTAAAAGAAACCCATTATGAAATGGAGAAAGGACTTGAATAGACATTTCTCTAAGAGAGACATACAGATGGCCAATAAGCACGTAACAAGATGCTCTGTAACACTAATCATTAAAGAAATGCAAATCAAAACCATGAGATACCACTTCGCATTTATTAGGATGACTATTCTCAAAAAACAGAAAATAATAAATGTTGGTGAGGATGTAGAGAAATTGGAACCCTTGTGCATTGCTAGTGGGAATGTCAACTGGAGCAGCCATTTGGAAGAGAGTATGGTGGTTTCTCAAAAAATTAAACATAAAATCACCATATGGTCCAGCAATTTCATTTCTGGGTATATACCAAAAAGAATCGAAAGCAGGGACTTGAACAGGTGTTTGTACACCCATGCTCATAGCAGCATTATTCACAGTAGCCAAAAGGTGTAAGCAACCCAAGTGTCCATTAATAGATGAATGGATAAACAAACGTAGTGTGTGTGTGTCTTTATGTGTGTGTATGGTATATATATAATTTATATAAACACACAATGGAATATTATTCAGCCTTTAAAAAGGAAGGAAATTCTGATGCATCCTATAACATGGATGAACCTTGAAGATATTTTGTTAAGTGAACTAAGTCACAAAAAGATAAATACTGTATGATTTTTCTTCTAAAAGGTATCTAGAGTGGTTGAATTAATAAGTGACTTCACTGATAAGAGGTATCTAGAAAGTAGAATGGTGATTGCCCAGGGCTGTGAGGAGGGAGACATTGGGAGTCGTTCAATAGGCACAGACTTTCAGTTTCGGATGATAAAAAAGTTCTAGAGATGGATGGTGGTGATGGTTGTGCAAAATGTGAATATACTTAATGCCACTGAACTATACACTTAAAATGGTTAAAATGGTAAATTTTATATTTTATATATTTTGCCACAAAAAATGATTATTTACCTGATTGAGTGTAGTATATACAGAGGTACCCATATTGCAAACTTTACAGGCTTCCTTGGGATCCATCCAGGGTTATTTAGTTTTGTTGAAAGGTGAAAAATAGAATGTTTACAATAGGGATAAAAATCGAAAAGTTATTTTTTTAGGTAGCAGTATGGTGAGGTCTCTTGAATTGTTCAGAAAGAAGTGCCTTTCTTTTTGGCACCTTGGCAAAGAGGCGTGAATCCCTGCGGCTAAACCACAGTCCAGAAATGCTTCCAGAGAGGAGTCAGAGTTGAGCAGAAATGTTGACTCAGTTTATCATTCGTCTTGGGAATACAGGCTGTGGATTTGAGCATTAAAAAGGAACTTCCAATTATGGGAAAAAGTGGGAAATAAAGTGAAGAATCTCTTCCTGACAGTCTTCTTTGGTGATAGATACCCCCAAAATATCCTGACTTGATCATTACACATTCTATGCGTTTTGCAAAATATCACATGTACCTCATAAATACATACAAATATTATGTATCAACGTTTGAAATCCTGCAAAAAGTAATTTAAAAAATCAAAGGAGAGTGGCAGGGACCTTTGTGTCTGAGAAAGCAAAGAAAGGTCAGAGAAAGACTGGGAATCGGTCAGCATGCTGGCAGGAAAGAGGGGGAACTCTCAAATGAAAGTCATTTGAGGAAAGTTCAATAAAAGGCACCCTTTGTAGAAGCGTGGGCAGATGCTGGGGTGACTGCAGGGACTGGGCAGTACCCAAGGCTCTAACAGTCGGGGCCTGATGGAGCGAGGGGTTGGAGCAGGGGTAGCTGCCTGACCAGAGCCAGCTTGCCCCTGCAAAGAGAGAGTCCCGGGATCATACTCTGACCTCCCTCTCCTCTGTCTCTCCCATATCCTCCAGAGACCCGTTAGCCGGAGCCAGAGGGCAGAGCAGCCCACTGAACTGGTCTGCAAGCATCTGCCTCAGGGGTACAGGACAGAGCTGAGAGGGTGGTGGCCAGTGGCTTTCAGGGGGAAAGGGAAGACACCTCACACAGAGCCCGACAAAAAATGTCTCACCATGTTGAATGACTTCCTGCTGCCTGTGTTTTTCAAATCTCGTCTGTGGGATATTTTTGTCCATGCATTGACCCAGAAAAACCTTGTTTTCCGGCAGCTCGAAAAACTGACTTAGACAAAATGTGAGAGGAAAACCATGCCGTCTCATAGGATTTTTTACATGTTCTATATTGAAATTAATAGACCACAAGGAAATGTAATTGCTCTCTAAAGAACATATTTTATATTTCTGAATTCCTTTTATGATAAGGTTCAGTTACTCTACCCGTGACTAGGTTGGTGATCAGCTTGTACATTTCTGGTCTTTTCAACTTTAAAATTCCCTGAAAGTTTGACTCAGGCTTTCTCTGTTGGAGCAGTTGAGCTCTTCTTAAATTTAACATTTCTATGCTCTATTTTAGGTTTTCAGAACCATAAAAGTAACCTGAGCCAATTTAGCCCCAGGAAAAGTTACACGCATCAGTGGTTAAGAACCTGAAGTCAAACTACCTGGGTTCAAATCCTGTCACTTATTAGCTGTTTGGCCTTGGGCAAGTCCCTTGATCATTCTGGGCCTCAGTTTTCTCATCTGTGAAAGGGGGTCTTAACTAGATACAGCTTCTAGGATTGCGGTGAGGATTAAATGAGATGACGCGCCCACAGCACAATGCCTGGCACAGAGCGAGCCATCAGAAAATGATGACTGTTGTTATTCTTGTCTCTTTCTTGCTGTTTCCCCACCTCCCTTTCATTCCTACCCTCAACTTCAGCTTAACCTTCTCCCATGGCCTCCATGAAACAGGCCTTCTCTTATTTGGCATGTTTCCCTCCCCTTTCCTCCTGTGTCGATTCAGATTGTGAGCACGTCCAACGCCTCCCAGGTGGTCACCTTGGTGTACGTCGTGGGCAATCAGAGCACGTTCCTCAACGGCACCGTGGCCAGCAGCCTCCTCAGCCAGCTGTCGGCTGAGCTGGTGGGGTTCTACCTCACCTACCCGCCGCTCACCATTGCCGAACGTGAGTATGCCCACCTCGTGCAGGGCCCAGGGTTTCCCCGGGGGCCTTTCTCTATTTAGGAAACATCTACGGTGCTGGGCCACATACTACCTCTTTTATCATAAAACAACAACTGAAATATGGGATGGACTGGGGATGAATCGATGAAAAGCTTATTGCACATTGAAAGAAAGCACTTGCCAGGTGCCTTCATTCAGCCTTCACATGTCTCTTTATCTCATTTAATCCTCACACCTGCCCTAAAAGGTAGGTGCAAAATTAGCCCCATTGTGCGGAGGAGAAAACTGAAACCCCAAGGGGTTTCACAGAATACCCACTCTCACATATCTATTGAGACACAGAACCTGGGGTTTGAACCCAAGCAGTCTGCCTTCTGGGCTTACAGCACTGCCGGCCAGGGCGTCTGTCCTCAGAGGAATCTGGGTCATGGTGGTTTGCTCCCATTTGTGCAAATGTTCCTGACCTTCAGCTCCTGCCCTGCCCCCAGATACCGTAATGCAACTCATTTGCAATCCACGTTGTCACTTCACTTGATGAGGTCCCCATAGTCTTGTGGCATCGTTGTCTTCTAAGGGTTCTATTACATAATCCTTATTACCATGCAGTAGACATAGACTTTGAAGATGATGCAGCCTGCATTTTGTATCCGAACACTTACTTGGTAGCCAAAAGAAGTAAAGGTACGTACTCTGAAATTTAGTCATTCTCACATTTCCCAAAGTCACTGAGCAAGTTTTTTTTTAAACACATATTAGCAAAATTGTCTCATAATTTCCTTCTGCAGTTGTTTTTGATACTGTAAATAAACAAGATAACGTATGTGGATGTACTTAGCACGTAGTAGCCACTCAGAATTTTTTTTTGAATGTTTGTTTAATGGCAAGCTTTTATAAACTTCCATGTAATAAAGACGACCCTGGATTTTGTGGAAAAGACGATGTCATAACAGATGGCATTATGTCCAGGGCAGCATGTGAAGAATTTATTTTCTTTCATCATTTTGATATTCTGATAACAGCAAGTAAGATTTATTGAGCACTAACTATATGCCAGGCACTGTGCTGAGCCCTTTGCATGTATTAAATCCAATAGTCACTATACTTGTAAAGAAATATGGACCTTTTGTTACAAGCATTTGGCTACTAAACTTAAATCCTTGACGTTGGAAAAAATCCATCCAAGATAGAATCATTCCTGAAAAATGTGAATGGAAGTTTGGATAATTTTTAAAAAGAAAGCTACAGCTAACACAGGTTCTGGCTGTGGGTCTTGATAATGAAGCCTTTCCATTTAGGACGGTTTTAATGGAAATCATGAAAGAACAGAAACCCACAAACTCTAGAAGACTCTTCATTAGAAAGTTAGCCCTTTCCTGAGTCTTTTAGTTTTCTGAACAAGACAGTTTTGGCAGTTATGTCCTGGAATTCGCAGGGAATGATAAAGCAGGATTTACCTGCTTACTATTTTGTCACTTATGTCTGTTTCCCTTAGCAATATTTACAAATAAAACCTATAAAAGTAATTTGGAGTGTTTCTTGTTTGTTTTAGCACTGGAATATCCCAACCTTGATATATCAGAAACAACCAGAGACTATTGGGTCATCACAGGTAATCTCTTATTTTGTTATTTCTGCTTTTCATGCTGTCGGGTTGGTTTGTTTTTTAAAATTACA
>CAUYSK010120681.1:0-25373 GCA_963575035.1 Avahi laniger | reverse complement strand
CTACTTACCGTTCTCTGTTCCATCAGGATTGCAAACCTACTGAAAATCAAAACCACACAAACAAGCAAACAAAACAACACAATACCAACAACAAAACTCTCTCTCCACATTGCCCTGAACTGCATTTTTTTTTTTTTTTTTTTTTTTGAGACAGTGTCTCACTCTGTTGCCCGGGCTAGAGTGAGTGCCGTCAGCCTAGCTCACAGCAACCTCAAACTCCTGGGCTCAAGCAATCCTTCTGCCTCAGCCTCCCGAGCAGCTGGGACTACAGGCATGTGCCACCATGCCCGGCTAATTTTTTCTGTATCTTTTACCTGTCCAATTAATTTCTTTCTATTTTTGGTAGAGACGGGGTCTCGCTCTTGCGCAGGCTGGTCTCGAACTCCTGAGCTCAAACAATCCGCCCGCCTCGGCCTCCCAGAGAGCTAGGATTACAGGCGTGAGCCACCGCGCCCGGCCTCACTTTCCTATTCTTTATATGCTTTGTGAATATAAAAGTGGTATTTTTCATAACTTTTTATCTTTGAGAAGCAACCAATTCAGCCATAAAGCATCTAGTTGTGAGGTACAAATAACCTTGCAACTAGACATACACCAAAAATGTTTCCAATGGTTAAACACAACTGGAAGTAAAAATAAAGCTATTGATAATAACTGCAAAATATTTTATACCTATAGAAAAATATTTAAAAATTATTTAAAAATCCTGTTTATTATAACAGTCCAAAACTATTTTAGCATGTCTTCATCATGTAAAAAAACAATTATATAATTAGCATAGATTTATAGATGTCGTATTTTATTTGTATAAGTATACAGAATAATATCATTTTATATGAAGAAAATAATAAAAAAAATTCTCTCTAAATATTTATGTATTAGTTTTCTATTGCTAAGTAATAAGCTATCCTAAAACATTCTGGTTTAAAATAATGAGCATTTACTCTCTCCCCAGTTTATTTCAGGTGTCCAGGCACAGGTTACTGGGATTTCTCTGCCTCAAGGTATTTCAAAAAGCTGCAATGGAGGTATCAGTGGGGCTGTTATCTCATCTGAAGGCTTACCTGGGGGAGTATGGGATTCTTGTGAGCTCATGTACATGATTGTTAGCAGGATCTGTTTCCTCAAGGACCGTTGGGCTGAGTGCCTCAGTTCCTCTTTGCTGTTAAGTGGAAGCAACCTTCAGTTCCTTACATATGGAACTTTCCACTGAGCACCTAACAACATGGCAGCTGGCTTTCCTCATAGCAGATAAGAGAGTGCAGCAGAGGGCACACTCCAAGTGAAAGTTGCAGACTTCTTGTAACCTACCATCAGAAGTGACAACCCATCACTTTTGTCATATTCTCTTAGAAGCAAGTCACTATGTTTGGCCCATACTCAATAAGAGGAAATTATACAAGGGGGTAAATTCCAGCAGAGGGTATCATTGAAAACCCTCTTACAGGGTGCCTAACACAGCCTACTTGTATCTTTTTTGGAAAGAAAATTTTACATTATTTTATATAAAATATTAGAAAATAACTTTCTACAAGAATAAAGTTTTTTTCCAAGTTATTATCTATTTGCTTCATAATAAATTTTCACATTTTAAATTGTTAATCTACCAAATACCACTCTATGAACTTTAATGCTGAATATTGAAAAGTTTAAAAATTATTTACAAATTAAATGATAAGAATACTCCTAATAACATCTAAATATAGTATCATATCTGAGCCCTTGTATTGAAAAAAATTAAAAATTTACCTCATTAAATTTCATATGTCTAACATTCAGCAAAACACAGACTATCATGTTGATATTGTTATAATAGGACATAGGGTCATATATACCTTAATCTAAAAATATACAAAAATAATTGATTTGAATTTTATAATTGTTTCAAATTATATAATTGTTTATTAAAAATAAAGTCAGCACTCTCTTATTCAGTCTATTCAGTCAACCTAGCAAAACTTTGACAGAATTACCTTTATATTGTCCAAACAATTGAAATATAATTACTCTTCCTGTTAATATTTTAGAAATACTTATTTCCTCTACTTGTTTTTTAAGAACAAAAAAACTTCAGAAAAGTAAACAAATACTGAGAACTTAGTAATGAATTAGTTTTTATGTGCAATTTAAGATCAATTTTTCTTTCAAAGACACAACAAATATAGTTGTATCTTTTTTCATTATATTGGTCAAAATCTTCATTATCTTTTCATTGAACAATTTCAGTATCCTGAAATTTTGTACTCTTCCATTCTGTTCTTGATTCATCCAAGAGAGTTATCCATTTAAAAACAAATTTGATCATGCCATTTAATTTTTTCAAAGCTTACAATAATCTCCTATCCTTAATTGTCATTTGTTAATTTAAAGGAACCAGCATCCATTTCCCCTTCCATTGGAACGGATTCCCATCTTTGTTTTAGGGAGACATCTCTGTTTTGTGCAGACTTGAAGGAAAAATAAGCAAGAGTGCCTCCTTAAAGGATTTGTTTAGTGACCGTAGCTAGTTTATTCAAAACAATTCCTGAGACTTTGAATAATGAATTAAGTGGAACAAAAGCTTAAACTTCATTTCTTTTCTAGTGTCAATAATCAAGACTCTTGCAAGTACCTGGGATCTAGATCCCAGGAACAATTTAGGTTTTGTTCTCCTCTGACCAAGTTCTCTAGATTTATTACGATTTTAGAAACTTCAAAAAATATTTTTAATAAATTTATCCTCTGGATAAGTTATCCAGATTCAGTTTTTGTTGTTTGCAACCAATAAATCCTATTTAAGACATTATCACTTATGGGCTAAAATTCCAAGTTCCTTAGGGGTACAAGCTATTATCTATCTATCCATCTATGTTCCTCCATTTCTTACTTCACTGTCTATATATCGCTAATATTGAATTATTTGTAATTCTTCAGGTAAATTACACTGTGTCTCTATATCTCTGCATATAATTCTCCTGGGGACCTTGCAAACTTAACATTGCCTTATTAAAAAGGCAATGATCTTTTGAGTCTCTAAAATGTCTACGAGGGCATGTAAGGCCTTTCCATGTGTGACCATAAACAGCCTTTCCAGTTTCAACTCCTGTAACTTTGTAATATACCATGGATTATCCTTCAATGACACTTTTCACTTTTTCAAGTTTCCATAATTTTTCCAATTTCAGTCTCTCTGCCTACTATAGCTACTTCCAGTCACCAATAAGTCTAACGTAAAATTTCCTGTTTACCTATGAAGATTTAGGTGAAACGTGACATCGTGCTGAGGCATTCTTCCATTCTCCTAGACAGAGGTCATACCCTCCTTTGTATCTGCAAGTTCCATATGCCTCTGTCCATTGTCTCTTTTTATGCATGTTTTTATGCCTCATACCCCTGAAAACTCTTCTGTCTTCATAATTTTCTTATTACATATTCAGTGCATTGTCTGGTGTAGTATGTGTGTGCAATAAAATTTTAACATTTTAAAAATATGGATAAATATGTGATATATGAGTTACTAGGTATTATTTAATTCATTAAATAAAAATTAATTATCCTTAAATCACTTTATGAATCCATTAACATGCCATTGAAAAAGAGTATCACACTACTCTTGAATGCTAAGATTTTGTGTTAATATATATGTGTGCTTGTAGGTGTATATAGATGCTAAATGCAATTCTGTATAGAATATGCTATAATCAGAAGATACTGCAGCTTTGAATTAATTAGAAATTTTAACAAAAATTTACTAATTCTATTTCAATGAATCAAAATTATAATCTGTACTCTTTTAAGGAGAATGAGCTTAGGACAACTAAAGAAGATAAATGTTCTATTACTACATTATTTATATACAACAATATTAAATACACTCTAGATTACTGATACCTATTTAGCTCTACTGTGTTATAGGTGCAGGCACTGGGTTGTAAGTGCTTTACAGAAAATGCTTCATTTGCCCCTTAAAACACTGTGTAAAATAGCCCTATGTAAAGCAGTTCTTCAACAGGCACAGCAAAGGTCAGCAGGTTACTATTATTGTCCATATAGTTAAAAATTATAGTGCTGAGTTATGAGAAATAAGAAGAGTAGCCAAATGTACTTCAGTAGAGGGTCAAGTGGGAATCCCAAGGTCTGTTCAAATTGGAACTTCTACTTTTATCAATATTTTATGCTGTTGTCTACTACTCCAAAGGAAATTGCTCATTTATATGAAAGAGTGATATTTTCTAATTAGTCTGCAACTTTTTTTTTGTTTATTTACCTGGTTTATACAATATTTGAAAGAAAACTAAAGTCTAAGAAAATGATATTTGGGCCTGTAGTCTCATTTTTCCATATTTGCCTCATCACTGACTTAACCTTTTGGGCATAATTATATATACTGTTGATAAGAAAATACCATCAATACAGTCAAAACAGTGTCTGACTTACTTAACTTCATATACATAGTAATAGAAATGAGATGGTCATATTGAGTAAATTTGCAATTCACCCTGTATTTTTTTTCTTTCAGTGCATTTACTTTCAGTGCCTTAAATACATCTTCTACTATACATGTTAAACAGGACACATTTCTCACTGAAGACTATTTAAGGCGTTTTTTTATAGCAGACTATAAGCCTCTATTTTGGCTACACCATTATTTCCTTTTAGGAGATATATATCATTTATAGTTTTCTGTTTGAAGAATTTTTTTAGGCACTTTTTTCCAGATAATACTTTACATTTTATTTTCTTTTACTCTCTGAAGAACCATGTGTCTATGCCATACTATAAAATTATATGCTTTTAAATATATTGGAGAGAATTCCATATTACATGGATTTCTAGAAAAAAAATTGAAACTTCTTATTTTTATAGACTTTACTATGCAAATTCTAAAGAGCGTAAAAGAGATGATAAACTCATCGCTGTAGGAAAAATATTGCTTGATTGCCCTTTGGGCCTTTCTTTTTGTTACTAATCATTTTTATCTGGTTTTAGGACCTAGTAGTTAATTTATATTTAATGCTCATGAGCTTAGCTAATCATTAAAACTTACAAGAAATAAATTATTAAAGTATTGTGTTGGAAATAAATGATAAATACTACTGTTTTGTCCAATTTGAAATTGTGTCAGGTATAATTGAAATGAGGTCACTAGGTCACAGGAGATTTAAAATGTTGGTAATGAAATTAGCCAATGATAAGATTTTATCACAATTTTAAAAAGAACAGGTATAAGAGGTATTTAGATTATCAGATGATGTCTCAAAAGTATAACAGCTAGGGTACTTTAGCTTGGGAGTCTCCCTCAATTTTACAGTTCAAAAATATACTGAATCGAGATATCAGATTAAATCAAACATATGCATATTTGACAACTTTTAGGTAGATGAGCCCAAAGACACTCACATTTAACATTCAATTGCAAAAGAATTTCTATGTAGTAAAGAGAGAGAAAAGTTGGCTTCATTTCTTTTAATTTTTTTTTTTTTTTTTTTTAGACAGAGTCTGGCTGTGTCGCCCTGGCTAGAGAGCCGTGGCATCAGCCTAGCTCACAGCAACCTCAAACTCCTGGGCTCAAGTGATCCTTCTGCCTCAGCCTCCCAAGCAGCTGGGACTACAGGCATGCGCCACCATGCCTGGCTAATTTTTTCTATATGTATATTTTTAGTTGTCCAGATAATTTCTTTCTATTTTTAGTAAAAACAGGGTCTTGCTCTTGCTCAGACTGGACTCGAACTCCTGACCTTGAGTGATCCACCCGTGTCGGCCTCCCAGAGAGCTAGGATTACAGGCGTGAGCCACCGTGCCCGGCCTATTTCTTTTAATTTTTATCAAAGCAATACATGCATATTGTTTTAAAGTCAAGCAGTCCTTATAAGGCTTATAATAAAACGTGTATCCATTCTCCATGCTACTCCTATACTGATTCCCAGCTCACAGAAAATATTTCTTTTGTTTTTACTGTCATCTTCCTAAATAACATTCTTGAAGAGCTATGACTCTCTCTCTGTCTTGTTTTTTTTTGAAAACAGTATATGATATATTGACTTTTTGAACAGGGTGGTTATAATGTCTTGAAACAGGCAGACATACATAACAAGCAACTTATTGATATTACATTATATTCCATGGTGTGTGCAACATTACACATGATATGTTCATTGCTTTTCCTCATTCACTATCTTCGAAGTGTTTGTCCCTCGTTAGCAGTGTAGATTTCAATGGACTGTGAAAAATGGGAGTGAAAACAGTGCATGAAGCAGCATTTCCATCAGTCCCTGCAAGTAAATCTGTGATGCATTCCCTCAGATCAATTGTGACTTTGATCGATTTTCACTAAATAAGCATGCGCATTTAGCATACCCTAGGAGAAGTAGTTAAGGATAGGGCAATTGGGGGTTGTGAGGCTGTCAAATCTGTAAAAAATGTAAAATCAAAAATATCTATATTTTATGCCTACATATAACAAAGTAAAGATCACTTTTTTCCACCACTCCTTCTCTCCCGTAAACATTCATTGCCTACTCCCATCCTCTGAATGTGAAAATATCATATGTCTTGTTAATGACTCATGTTTACATTATAATTCTGCTAATAATATTGATAATTGAGCTGTTAATATGATTACATTTTCTTTCTTACCCAGATACTTGTTTTGTCTTGTCAATACAAATCACCTTCTTCTATAATTTTCTTAGCTTTCAATAGACTTTTCATGACTTAAGCCTTCATTTATATTGAAACTCTAACATTTCTAAAATGGTAACACACACTAGAGGGCGCTTCTCCTGGCACCTTTCATCCTTCTGCTCTGCTCTGGCTAGCCGCCCTCTAAATCTGCTTCCAGGCAGTTATCCTGGGAATCAGTCCATCATTACCTTAGAATCCTTATGCCTCTTTCCTACTTTGAATTATCTATTTCCTACATTCCAAAAGGCTTGCTCTTTTTTTTTTCTTTTTTTTTTTTTTTTGAGATAAAGTCTCACTGTGTTGCCTGGGCTAGAGTGAGTGCTGGCGTCAGCCTAGCTCACAGCAACCTCAAACTCCTGGGCTCAAGCAATCCTTCTGCCTCAGCCTCCCGAGTAGCTGGGACTACAGGCATGCGCCACCATGCTCGGCTAATTTTTTTTTCTATATATATATTTTTAGTTGTCTAGATCATTTCTTTTTATTTTTTAGTAGAGACAGGGTCTCGCTCTTGCTCAGGCTGGTCTCAAACTCCTGACCTTGAGTGATCCACCCGTCTCAGCCTCCCAGAGTGCTAGGATTACAGGCGTGAGCCACTGTGCCCGGCCCCAAGGCTTGCTCTTAATTGATTTATGTCCTTAGATCTTAGAGTAGATCCTCAAATAGTTTTCTGAGAAAGGATGCATTGGCAGTGTATTTTCTGAACTCAGTGTATGCAAATAACTTTATTTATAGTTTGGCTTGGCATGTCAATCTATTGGTCCCAGAATTTTTAAAACATTTATTCATTTCCTTCTAGTTTCTATATTTTTATTGCCAAGTATGATGGCATTATGATTCCTGACCTCTTTTATTTCTCCAGATTTTTTAACATTTGCTCTATAATGTTTTGATATTTCACAATTAGATTTTTGTTTTCTTTTTTTTTCATTTATCATTCATAAGAGAATCTTTGCTTCAAGATTGCAGAGAAGTAAAGTTTCTCCCTTTGCTTAGTGAATATGTGGATATGTGGGTAGATAGGGTGGCATTCACTAGGTGTAAGATTGGAGAGGAATTTGGGGGATCCCACTGCTTCTTATACTTCATTCTGGTAGAATTCTCCTGCTTTTATGCCTCTGTCCTCCTCATGCAAATACACACACACACACACACACACACACACACACACACACACACCACAACCCTTCGAAGGCACCTGGCATCTCCAATTATGTAGCTTTTAAGCGATTTTGCTGCACAAATTGGTTTTCTTTTTTCTGGCTTCCCACAAGACAGCTGGATTTCATCTTTTTTGGCTGTTACCACTTGGCCAACCACTTCTGATCATACAAAACTAAATTGACATCCCTCATCTGCTCTAGTTCTACCTTGCTCTAAAGAGAATTTTGCTTTAATTTCTTTAATGCAATGTTGATGGAGGGTTGGGGGGGATTAAACTTAAAAGCTTTAGGTTACAAAAACATTCTTTGATGTTACAAATTATAGAAATAATTAATCCAGAAAATAATTAAGTACATTGGGTGTTTTTTATTTTTTAATCAGTTAGAGACATTAGATGCCGTTCGTTCATTTATCTGTTATATACTGATGTTACTAAGTGCCATTCCTTTGTCTAAGTTCTTAAGGGCAGTTTGCGAAATAGTGAACATGACAAAAAAAAATCTTCTCATGAATTTGCACTCTAATGGGGAACAGATACTAAATAAGCAAAATAAATAAGAAACAAGATGGGTTTAATTAAGTAAAAAAGTTAAGAAGATATATAAAGATGATAATATGATAGTGACCAAAGGGATGGCTGGGCTTAGAGCGTTTAACACTGGGAAAGCCTTTCTGGTATTCAGAAAGAGGCTCGGATCATAAGTGAGATTCCAACCACAATAAGGGAAAGAGAAAGCAAAGGGGTCCAGAAGTGAGAATGGGCTTGTCCTTTTTGGAATGGTAAAAAAAAAATACCACTTGGGAAAATAATGTGAGATGAGGTGTGAATTGGAGGAAGAGAGCTACATTATGCAAGCCTCGTAGGCCACAGTGTGGAATTCTGATTTTATTCTACATGCAAATGGAGGATTAAGCAAGAAAACTATACTCATTCATTCATCCGGTATTTATCGACCTCCTATTGTGTGCAAGGGAGTAAGAGAGCCTATATTTAGGGGGCCTTGCACACCTCTGCTCTGCTCACCATTCTGTTGTCTGCTGTTGGGTCAGCTAAGGTTCACTGGTCTAGAATAGCCTCAGCTGAAATGCCTAGTCTCTCTTCTGTGTAAGGAGCAGGGTAGCCTGGGTTGGTTCACTTAGTGACTGATCAAGATTCTAAGAGAGCAAGCAAAAATACACAAGGACACTTAAAGCACAGGCTCAGTACAAGCACAACCTCTGCTATGCTACTGTCTGTTAGTCAAAGCCAGCCCTGATTTAAGCAGAGAAAGAAATAGATGTCTCCTTTTTGTGGGGAGATTTGCAAAATCACGTTACAAAGGTTATGGATACCGGAAGAAGGAAAAGATACTGATAACATTCATTCATCCATATTTACTTATTTATTTATTTTGTTTTATTTGTTTACTTGTGTCTGTTATTGTATAAGATATGTGCCCCATTGCTAACTGAGGCAAACTAAAATTTTCAATTATAGGGAAACTCCATCCAGGATTAGTAAGTTATGATTTTAAGAAATCAGTCCACCTACAGTTGGCAAGGCTTTCCTGTACTTTAAAGAGCAGAGATTAGCAATTGTCTATATATTTCTATAATAAATTATAGTATTTAGATATATGGCCTTGGAGTGATCTTTCATGGACCAAGTCTAGCTATTGATAACTTGTTTATGTAAATTAAATGAGAAGACAAAGAGAGTTTGCACTGTGCTACTACAAAAATGTATCCAAATCTGTAATCATAAAACTAAGAAGACCTCTCACATATCAAGTTGCCAAATGACTTTATGTCAGCACTTTAATCTAGTTTCCAGGAGGGAGTAAAGGAGACTGTGTTTCTGACAATTCTTTCTATGGAGTCGTAAGCATTGGGAATTCTAAATAGCATAGATATTTGAATGTTCACAGTATCAGGAAGGCAGATAAAAACAAACCCCCCAAAAAAAGAAAAGAAAATTCTTGACTATATCCTTGATAAAGGGGCATATAAAAGCTACAGTGAGGAAGATAAAGATAAGTTGATTGTAGTTAAATTTGTAGATAAATGTATTGGAGCTCTCTGATCGAGGGGCATTTAACTTTTTAGCAATATCTTTCTGGCACGTAAGAAATATTTATATCTGTATTGTCAAAAGTAGTAGCCATTAGCTAGATCTGGCTATGTGAATTAATTAAATTAAAATAAATTGAATTATAAATAGATTATCAATATTAGTACCTCAGTCACGTTAGCCACATTTCCCGTGTATACAAGCTTAATGAGGCTAGTGGATAACATATTGGACTGAATAGATATATAGCATTCCCCCCATTGCAGAAAGCTCTATTAGACAGTGCTGGCTTAAATCAAGATTTAGTCTGTTGAGTAAGATTTTAAAAATATGTAAAGAAATCTAATATAAAAGATAATTGCTATGAAAAACTGTAGACAAAGATCAAAGATTGCACGATGATTTATCTCTCATAATTCATATTTTGTTCTCAATTCAAGATACCCAAACTTTAGAATAATCATTTGGCATCTAAAGCACAGTGAGAAAACAGCATCAAAAAATACAAAAAAAAAAAAAAGACTATATAAACAAAGATAAAGATATAAAATCATTATTATTTGTAGAAGACTATCAACATGGAATCAACAAATCAACTAAGAAATCTTAAAATTATATAGAAAACTCAGTAAAATAAAAATATAATCTTGGATCAATAGTTCTGAAAAATCAGGAAAGAACATACAAACAAAAGCTTTCACTCACAAAATTAACAAAAATAAAAGAACAGACAGATGATATTCCTGGATGAAAATAATCAATATTTTAAAAATGTTGACTCTCTTCTCACTTCTTCATAAAACATATATTCAGTGGAGGTCTAACAGAAATTTCAACACACATTTTTATGTGTTTAGATGAATAAATTTTAATAATGGAATACATCCATATAACCAATACTCAAAACAAGATATGGAATATGACCATCACTGCAAAAAATTCCCTCATGGCCAATAGTTTACTAGAGTCAGCTAATGCTGTTTATCAGAATCAAAGTTAACTTTTCAGGCATTTTGCAAGCATGTTGTTAAAAAGGGTACACATTAAAAAGTGAATTATACAAACTTAAAATTAAATAAATTATATATTTTTAAATGGAATAGTCTAGACTTACAAATTCCTAATTGTTTTGCAACATTATACCATAATTTATGGTGTTGAGTTTATTTGCATCTATTGTGTCTGTACGGAGGCAGTACATACGATGTGCCACTGTGCGTCTCAACTCAATCCACCTTCAGTGACATCTCATTGGTAGTTTGAAATTAGTGCTGGAGCTGAATGAGATTTCAGCTTAAGGACTATATTTTACACGAGTGTGGTGATTTATAGTAAAACAAATATCAGATTTAATAACAATAAATTTATTGGGAAAAAAGTGAGCAGATAGAGATGCAACTCTATTTGTCTAACCAAGGGTAGATTGCACTCATTATCAACAGATAGTAGACTCCAGAAAATATCAGCAAAATGTTTTGTTGGATCTATGACATTTATAATAAAGGGCACTGTATATTTCATTATTTGTAAATGTTGCTATATATGCTTTTCATATCCATAGGAAAAATATAGAATTATATATCACATAATTACCGTTCTGTCAACAATGGACCCTGTATACAATGGTGGTCCCATAAGATTATAGTAACATATTTTTACTATACCTTTTCCATGGTTAGATACACAAATACTAACCATTGTGTTACAATTGCCTACAGTATTCATACACTAGCATGCTGTACAGGGTTGTAGCTTAGGAGCAATAGGCTATACTATATAGCCTAGGTATGTAACAGGCATGTAGGTTTGTGTTAGAACACATCATGATCACACAATAAGGAAATCACCCAACAACTCATTTCTCAGAACTTATCTCCATCGTTAAGCATCACATGACTCTGTATCATGCTGTGGATGATGTTCAAACGATTGGCTATTTTTTAAATAAGATGATTAAGTTAGAGTCCTATCTCATGCCATAAAAATAAATTCTATGAATCAAAAATGTTTTCAAAAATTAAGAGACACTCACACTTTGAAATTAAGAAGAAAACATAAAAAGATACTGTTATCATCTTTTTTTTTCAAATCAAAGAGAGTTTGTTAGTACACCTCCTTCATGTGCCACGCAGCAATGTTTGGCACCATTATAAGTCACCAATAGCGTGATCGATATGCTTGGGATTAAGAGGATTCACAAGACATAACACTGGGGATGTGGCAGCTAACTAGCCAAGAAAAGAGAGGAAGAAAATAGTAACCTGTGGCTTCCTTTCCAATATATCATGCAAAGCGGCTGGGCATTGAACTGGCAGTACCCAAGTGGGTCCCCATAGCATGTAGTTCCCTAACCTCTGACTGGGTGAGGAGACAAGGGCAACATAACCTAAACATTTGTACCCCCGTAATATGCAGAAATAAAAAAAAGATATTGGACAGTTTAAAAACAAAACATTGATTGATGAGTCTGATAGTTTCTTTGTAATACAGAACAAAAATTCTAGGAATGTCCTGTGTGTGTGTGTGTGCGTGTGTGTGTGAGTGATATCAGGATTGCTGGGCCCAATATTCTGTGAAACATTTCCAATGTTATTTTGAAAAATAATTAGTTCTTCAGCTCCTTGTTTTTTTCTCAGCCTGCACTCATTAAAAACTGGTATTATATTAGCTGGAAATTGAGGCATTTGAATATGAATGTTAGTCTTTTAAAAAGAAATAACATTATTTTTTCAAAATATGGCTGTAAATTTTTCTTAAAACTTTTGCGACACTATTATTTACTTTACCAGATTTGAATATTAAAATGCATCCAATTTAAATTTAAAAATATATAAAATTTTACATTATTATATATGTTTCTGATATTTTGAAATAATATATTAAAGTTTTTGTCACAGGAAATATTTTGAGAGTGCCAATGTGAAATACATATATAAAAAAGTAATAATACAGTATCATGAACATTAGACACTTATATCTGATGATAAATACAAAGGTAGTTATCATTAATGTTTAATGATTCAATGCTATAATGGGACTCTTAGCAATAGTTGAGTACATAATTTTTCATGCAACTGGGAACCATTTTGAGAGGAAAGAAGGCAGAATTAGTAATTATGCTGGAAAAATAGGTATACATAATGACACCCTTGAGCAAAACAGGATGTACAAGCACAGTAGAAATAGAGAAGATACTATTTATTTGTGATATGCTAATTATGAGAAAACTTTATTTGGAAGTATTGATATATCTGACAGAGTAAAACATACTGTGGTTAGTGAGAGGCTCCTCCTAAAGTCAGTTATGGTCTAAGTCCCCTAACTTCAATATTTCTACCAAGATATAGGATGAATATAGAGACTATTTAAACAAAGTCACACGATAGGCTGTGAGATAATGTTGTTGTACAGAGACTCGTTCTTCTGTGAATCATACTCATTTCATTATACAGATGGAGACATAAATAGAGAAATCAGCAAAATACAGACTCTGGCTAACTGTCATTTACCTGTGAAAAATCCAGGATGCTTACACAAAAAGTGGAAGAATCCCCATAGTTGAAAACACAAGGGTACATTAGGATTTGGATGCAGGCTGAAACGGGGTCAAATGAAGTCACAAAGATTCGTCTCTTGGCTTCCTTTCTTATGATCAGCTTTATTATCAGAGAGGCTGTGCAAGGCACCCAAAGTTTTCCACACCTTACGGTCCAAATTCATCAGGGAAAGCAAATACAGAGCTCAACAAAGGCTTGATTTTCCTGAATTGATTTTAATTGCTTTGATTGGCCTACATATCATGGAGGCTGAGTGAATAAAGTATGTGATCGACATAACTCTGAGTCAAGTGCTCCGCATACACTGCTTGCACTGGAATCAGCTTACCCAAAGCGACTAGTCACTTACCTAGGCTGCAACTCAGGGAGGGATGCTGCTCAAACCTAAATCAGGACTGTGTCCAGAAATCGTGTCAATGGCAAAAATAATAGTGTGCACTACCATTAACTTCTCTCCTGTCCTTTTGATTCCCACTGCTTTTCCTCATTCATATCAGCATTCTTCTTTTCTGTCTTATTTTCACTGGCTTTGTGTTATTCTATTAACTCTCCTCTACTGTAGTTCATATGCAATTTATTCATAGATTGCAATAGGGAAGAAATGTGGTGTGAAGGAGAGAAATGGCCTCTGGAATTCCTCAAGAATGTGCTGGAAACACAAATCCTCTTACTAGCTATGTGACCTGGAACAATCAGTTTCATCTCTCTGAACCTCCGTTTTCTTGTGTGCAAAATGAAAACACACATGCCTATTTTAAAAGGTTACTGTGAGGACCGGAAATAATAAATATAAGGAAAGTTGATATCATAAGGACTCTTTCTAAAAAGGGAGAAATGTTCCTTCTTACAGCATTTTAAGGCACCATAGATTGACCATGACCAAAAATTGTTTTTAAAAATCTGTACGTTTTGTGATTCAAAGTAAGACTCTTATGTTAAAAAAGCTGTTAGATTAATAAAGAAAACCTAATTCCAAAATATTAATCTTCCTCTTTGTTTTCAGCCCTTAATTAAATTATGAAAATCATATTTTATTAGTTTAGGATTTATGTACACAAAGAAAAATAGCAATGTTTGATGTGGTAACTAGTAATTTTGTGTGTGTGTGTCATTTAACAGAATTGTCATGCAATCAAAATTTTAGCAAATTTTCTTTTATTTCTATTGCATATTAACTAGTAATGCTTTATACGTTTTTAGGTTATGATTCAGCATTATGAATATAATGCCCCTTCATCAATAACAGCCTTTTTGAAATTTATTTAAAAAGTACATGATGGTAAGCAGATCAGGTACTTGAGCTGTATTGCATGTGTATCACTTGCTAAAGAATAAGTGAAGTTTTCATTTTTAAAGTATTGAACTATGAACATAAAAACACAGAAACTGTAAACATAAAAATATGAGTATTTTAAAGCATTGTGAATTGATATGACAAGACAATATATACTTGATAACAGAAAAGATAGTTTTACATAGCAAAAAAAAGAAAAACAAAAAATGGGTTATTTTTTACCTTTTCTTATTTAAAATTGAAAAGTATTTTGTGAAAATGTTTTCTCTATCTGTTGATATGATATTAATGGATAAGAGGAAAAAGCAATCATTAGAAAATTGTGTCCCAAATTTCTTTCAAGTTGACTAAATGCATTGCTTTAGCAGCAGCAACAGTGTGATGTATATCACCGGGGTTTGCTTCTCAGTTACCAAGGTGCATTCAGCTGCATAGTTACGTTCTATATTGATGAGCCCACCCCCTACCATTCTTCTGTGCAGAACTTTTGTATATTGTATACATGTTCTTATTCTCCATCACATTGTAAATCATATGCCAAAATGCCAAAATGGATGCAGACATGAGACCTTCAGTTTATCATTTCTATGTTTTCTAGAATTCACAGGGAGATTTTGCTTTAGCAGGTTACAATTTAGCAATAGTAGCCATAACCAAGCTTTACTTACGTCGAGAAAAAACAAAAGCCTAGTACCAAGTTTCTGAGGATATGTGACTTAACCTATTAAAAATCTGAGGGAAAATAACCTAGTGGGCTTCTATATTTCTAAAACATTGTTATGACTTAGGTATACATAAAAAATAAAGGGCTTAGGTAAGTTTTTTGAGTTTATGATTGACATATAATAATTGTAAATATTTATAGGGTACAATATGATGCTTCTATACAAGTGTATGTTGTGTAATGATAACATCAAGATAATTAGCATATCTATCACCTTCAACATTTATCATTTCCATGTGAAAAGGGCATTCAAAAAACTCTCTCTTAGCTATTTGGGAAGATACAGGGCATTGCTGTTAACTCTAGTCATCCTGCTATGCAAGAGAACACTAGAGCTTCTCCCTGTCTAACTTTGTATCTATCGACCAATCTCTTCCCATTACTTCCCCTCCCTTTTGCACCTTACCATTGTCATAAATTTGAGTATACTGTACTCATAAACTTTCATTTAAAAATTGACTTTTCACAATGAATACATGTAAAGTTATCATTCTGAAAAATAAATATTTAATGAAATTGAAAGTACCAGTGGAATAGAAAAAACGGGAAATTTTTTCTAAGCATGTTTAGATTTTTTAAGATAATGTGACTTTCAAGATATATCAAAAGAATTATATAAGACAGAATGGAAACTAGATGTGCACTATAAACTGACATTTTATTTCAACATTTTTTTACATAATTGTGCAACTATTATTTGCCAAACACTTTTACGTGTGCTGCTTCATTATTTTTTCTCATATGATAAGCCTTGATATATTTTGCATATAAGGAAAAATAAGCACAGAGAAATTAAGTAATTTGTTTTAAATTACGCAGATAATAAGTAATGGATCTAGAAATAGAAGTAAACCTTTCAAACGTCAAAGTCTGTACATGTAATAGCTCTATTCAACACTTTCCCTACTCCCAAAATATGGTGTCAAGCAAGACATTACACTGCTTCATATTGTGTTATAATACATCAGATTGTAACTTCAGAAATCCTCTGAAACACAGAAAAACAACTGTGACTATAACATACAAGAGAAGTATTGCCAGCGTCACAAACAGCTGAAGGGAATTGGAGGAAGAAGATGAAAACAGATGTTCACACAGATCATAATGTTTATAAAATTGGAATTGCATTAGGTACTAATGACAATTCTCCTGCCATGGAAAACGTAGCTGGGAGTTGATTAGTACCAGTTGATTAACATACATACAACACCTACAATTTATACTTATGAAGCAAAAACAATATATGATGCTAAGTTTTATTTCCCCCCTACCTAATATAGTCTTGAACTTTATCCACGTGACTTGTGTCCATTACAAACAAATTGTTGAGCACTAAATTAACAAAGAAGAAAGTGAAAAATGTATTTAAAATAAGTGACTGTGAAACCGTCTTTTTGAAATTATGGAAAATAATGAAAGAACTATCTTTTATTTTGATAATGTTAAGATAACGAGGTTTATATATGTGCTTACATGCACACATCTGCCCACTGTACAAATGCATAATTTCTTGCCAGTGGCAATTTTGTCAGGCTTAAGTAAACACCAAATTATCATTTGAATTAAATTATGAAGGATAAACAATTCAGCACTAAAAAGAAAGTTGTATCACTGCCTTTCTCCAATTTTCAAAGTCAACAAATTAAAATCTTAAAATTTCTAACGTTGTTTTCCTGCTTCGTAATGGATTTGTTGTTGTATTTATCTTTCTTAGATGCCCAGAGCTAATGAGCCTAAGATCATGGATTTGAACCCTTTGGGGGCCAATTAGTATATTTTTTCAACTCCATACTATCCTAAATCCTACACAGCAATTCACAATGTATGTGTTGCTTACTCAGACAAAAAAGAAAAAAGAAACGAACACTGAACTAAATAAATGCATAATACATCTTAAAAAAGGTCTTTTTCAAGTGCATGCTTACTTGAGGGTCATCAGAAATACCACCATCCATTGCATTGTAAAACAGTGACACTCCATGGAATTCAGGAGTGAAAAGGACATTCAGTCTGTATTACAGAGGTGTACTATTACAGTGTGAAAACAATATATTATTTAAGTCACTACTACAAACTAGTCAAATAGCGTACAGCTTACAAAGTCTGAGGTGACGGTGTGTGCCTGTCATCACCACTGCTCAAGAGGCTAAGAGCCCAGGAGTTCAAGACCAGCCTGGGCAACATAGCGAGACCGGTCCCTTAAAAACAAACAAAACAAAACAAACTTAAGCACAGAAAAAATAGAAAAATTAAGAAGTACTAAATAAAATTGCAATAAATACAAATCATAAATATATTATCATAATTAATGTGTATGCATTTGACCTGCTAGTTAAAAGACAAAAATGATCAGACTGGATTTAAAACAAATCTAGCAAATTCGCAAAATGCCTCATTAAAACATAAGGACACATAAAGTTTTAAAATAAATGGATTAAAAAATACATGCCAGAAAAATGTAATGCTTTCTCATCCCACAAAAAAAAAAAACCAGAAATAGTTATACTATATAAATAGCAAATAACAAGAAATTTAAGACAAAAAAACATTTTTGGAGATAAAATGGTTATATATCATCATAAAAGTTCTAATTCCACCAGGAGGCAAAAAAAAATCTAAACTTCGGTGGATCTAAAGACATGGTTTTCTATATATATACACATATATGTATATATATATGTGTGTGTGTGTATATATATATATATATAAACCAACATAACTGCAGAGATAAATAAATATATCATGATTGTAGAAGTTTTTGTCATACCCTTCTCAGTAGTTGGTTGATTAAAATAACCTAACACACAATAAAGCTATGAAAAATTTGGATTTAAACAAGATAATTTACAAGTTTTAACTATTTGATGTATATAAGTTGGTGCCTCTAACAACTGAAAAATAGTCCTGTACTTTTTAAACACACTTTAATAAAAATTGATAACATAGAAAGCTATAAAAACTAGTCCCAACAAATTTCAAAATACCTGTATCATAGAGAATATATTATTTTAACACAATGCAATTAAGTTAGAAATCAATAACAAGATAACAAAATGTCACATATTGAGGAATAAGCTTCAAAATAACTTTGGAGTCCAGGAAAAGCTCCTAATAGAAAGTAGATAATATTTACAATTGAAATAATGAAAACATCACATATCAACATGCATGCAATATAGCTAAAGCGGTATTTAGAAGTCAATTTAATCTTTAATGTTTATACTGGAATGGAAAAATGATGAAAATGAACAAGTAAATAGGTAGCTAATAAAATTATAAAGAAAACAACAAAATAAGCTGAAAGAAATGAAAAGGAAGAAAGTGCTAGTTAAGATAGAAGCTAGTTAGAAGATAATGCAATAAAAAGTTCAACAAACCTAAATGTTTTTATATTGCAAATATTACAAAATGACAAAGCTTTTGAAAAATTGATCTTGGAGGAGGGGAAACAAGAAGACATCAATAAACAATGTTATGAATGGAAAGAGGACTTACTGTAGATCTAACATATAAATTTTTTGAAGATTCAAAAATACCATAAAATAACTTTATGCCAATAAATTGAAACACTGAAAAATGAACAAATTTATATACAATTTAACTTATACAAACTAACTCAAAATTAACATAGAAAAACTGAATGGTATTATAAACATTAACAAAATTGAATTCATGACTTAAAAACTTCAGATAAAACTCCACTCCTAATAACTGTTTTAATGGAATGTAACACCATTCGGGGAACTTAATCTGATTAAGAAAAACACTCTTCCAGAAACTATGAAAGGAAAATGTCCCAGGTAGTTGTATGAAGTTGTCCATTTAGATGGTATAAGTGAAGAACCCTGAAACTAGTAGATTATAGATGATGAACTATTCATCCACCCTCATGTGTATGTATATAGATATTTCAATCCAACCATTTATCACCATTTTCCAAATAAGTGCTATAATTCCAAAACCATGCCAAATTTTCAATTAAGAGATAAATCAGTCACTTTTAATTCCTTCTTCATAGGGACCACTCACAGTTCAGTCAAAGAATCATCATTCTGTGTTTCAATCATATAGTAATATGTCCATGTGTTTGAACAGAGGAAGGAATTTAGAATAATAGGGAGGTGTCTAGCTTGGGCACTTGGGTGAGGTAGACAATAAGCTTTGCTGTTCTACCTTATAATAAAATTACATGGCATGATTTATTAAAACTAGTGTTCCTTGAGTGATATAACTCTCAAGACATGAAGATGAGATTCTTATTTTAGGAAACAAAAATATTTAGATTTTGCCTAGAAAGTAGTAGTAAACCCAAGGCTGGTATTCAAATGCTACATTGTGGCAGAGATCCACCTGTCATTAAAGAATTGCAATATTTCTGAACCTTTTGTTAAAGAACTGCAGGATTATGGCACTCTGTCCTTTTTTCTGGACCTTTACACATACGGTCCAGAGGTTCCCACAATCTAGCATCAAACTTAATTCCTGATGCAACAGGGACATCCCAGACTGGCTCTCAGACTGTCATTCCTGCTTGGTCGGTGCATTCTATTTGGTCAGTTGCTGACCAAATCATTGGTCATTTTGTTAGCCTCTTCCTGTAAATGACATAAGTCTGAATTTCTAAATTTTATATCTTCTGTAGGTTTTCCTTGTAGTTTAACTCACTGTGGTACCTTTCTTTGTTCCCCTGAAGTCACTTTGACTATGGTATATTTAGTGGCTGATGTAGCTTGTTTTCCATATTGCCACATATTCCCAGAGTTATTCGGTTCATTTCTTCTCATCTGAAACCTCATCTCTCAGCTCAGGGCAGATGGGTTTCCAGTATGCCTGTTCTCCTTTGCTGGGAACTCTCCTAGTTAGTGAGGAGAAGATGTCCCCAGAAGGCACTTTTGTGTCTTACTCTGAAAGACTGATGCAGCAGGATGGGGGTAGAAGAACTGATAGCCTGTCCTACTGCTGTTCTGTGTTGTCCCATTCTCCTATTATTGTCACAGTCCAAGCGGTGCTGGACAATCTTCATGACCAATGGCATGCTGTTCCCCAGGCCACTGTTGGAAGCCTGGGTGTGGGACTGGGTGAATGCCGCTCCCCGGAAGTGATCATTGAATGTGATTGCTCTGTGTCTCCCTGCAGTGGTGGCAGTGACAGCTGAGCAAGGAGATCTAGGCAGTGGCCAGAGGGGTCAGGGCTGTGGATATTTGCTCCATCCAGGTCCAGGTGCAATGGTGGCGCACAGCTAGAGCATCTGTAGTGGAGGGCTCGACTGTATGGACAGGTCCTACCATGTAGACCCTGGTGGCAGTTTGGGACCCGTGGGGGTGAGTCCACAGGGCTGGGCAGCAATGTGGGAGACACAAGGGCAGGGATTGGGGCCGGGCCACTAGGCAGCTGGGGCTCTCTCCCTGCATGGTTCCCACTGAGGCAGTTGCAGTGAGCCTTCTCAGGTGGCGTTTGCAGCATCTGCTCTGTTTGAATCCCTCATTGGTGGGCACCTGGCTCCCAGACACAGGGAGCATGAGAGCATGTGCTCTCCCTGCTCCCTCCCCAGCTCAGCAGGCACCATGTGGAGGTGGTTCCTGCATAGCCAAGCCCTGTGTAGACCAAGCACTCTAGACCCAAGAGCTTAGACTGGTGTCAGTTGCAGTGACCCAGGAATGGAAGCTATTGAGTTGATGCTGTGCCCACTCTCCAGTGCAATGTCACTGTACAGTCTCCAAGCAGCTCCCTGATCATTCCAGAAGTCTTCAGTGGTACTCTGGATCCCCTTTCAGCTCGAGTTGCAGTGTCCATGAGACGAGCATGGAATCTCAGGGTTTTCACCTGCTCTCTTTCCCCACATGTGGATGCCTCCCCCATGTGCCTTCTGGGCTCCCTCTCCTTCACTCTGAGTGTCTCATGTCACTTCTGTGATGATTTACAATGTTTTCTCCTAGAAGGTCCATCCCTAGGTGAGCATTTACATGCAAATTTCAATCCTCTCCTGAGAGCAGCATGAGTGGGCTGCTTCTAGTCTGCCATCTCAGCCCCTCCCCCGGGATGATTTCTCTCAGCTATGTTTTAATTTGGTGCCCTAGTGACCTTGGTAATTGGAGAGAGAACCTGTCACTCAATCAGCCAACCAATCAATTAATTAGAAATTTCCCATCAGTTATGTCACAAGACTACTTAAGCATAAAAAATTCAAACTTTCTAGGCCTGATTGGATGAATAATGGAGCCATTCTTAGTATGTGAAATGTGTAATGGCTGTTCAGGCCCAAAAGGCACTAATTTAGACATATAGCTTCAGTCTTAGGGGAAAGGGAGATTTTCAGTGTAACGTAAAAACATATTACTAAATTTTATGCTTCTCAATATGGAGTACAATATAATGAAACGGGCTATATATGTGTTATTCACTGTTACATTAATGGTGACTAAGCAATTTTATTATATAGTAGGTGGTAAATAACTGTTTTATAAATAACAGTTTTTTAAAGGTGTGTTCACTCAACACTCCTGATTGTGAAGAGGTTCTAGGGGCTTACTTCATAATTGTACTTGTTCCTTGGGTTAGAAGAGAGTGGAAGAAAATATTATACATAATTATACACATATACAGAGAGACAGAGTAAGAGAGAGATCAGATATATAGAGATCTGAACCTAACACTTTCAAGAAAGTCTATCAATTAATAATATATCAATTAATAAATATTCACATTCATGAGATTGTTTTAAAAAGCCAAATATCATTGATCAAAATCTATTTTTAGCTTAATCTTCTATTTTCCAAAATGTAAAAAATATCAGTCAGTAACTTTGATTACATCGCTAAGTCTCAGAAGTTTAAAGACATCTGATTTTAAAATAATATCAGAATATTTGATTATTTAATAACATATATGAATTATTTAAATATAGATATTGCCAACTGTTATAACAACAGAGACTTCTCCAAAATGTATCTAACATTATACCGTTGGCCTTAAATGCACTTATATTAATTATAGTATTATTTGATATTAATTATAAATAAGAAAAAATAGTTCACATAGTCTGACCTCAAACCCAGAGAAAACCTTTTCCCTTTAGTGCTGAGACTGCACCAGAATTGAAGTGAAGTAACTAAACAAAGAAAAGACTACTGAACCAGGCAAATCTGATTAAAATCTAACCATCCAGATGGGTGTCTGCCCTCAGTGTCTGCTGAGTGCACCTATGTGACTCAGGGGAAAATTAAAGCATCTTTCACCACTCTACCAAGGCAAAGCTGGATTACAACTTGACATTTGAAGTAAATACATATTTTTTTACGTTATCCTAATTTGAGTGGATTTTTTTTTAAAATTGGGGGCTGAAATCTGGAAAAATATAAACAACAACACACACACATGGTCAAGCAATTTTAATTTGCAACATATTTTGTTTTGTTATGTTTTGTTGCAATTTTTGATTGCAAGCTTTCCACCAAGTTTTAGGAGAGTCGTGTAATGTGCCATGCTGAAAATTAGAAAGGTAAATCACCAATATACACACAATATGCTTTCCTCTGTGTGTGCGTGTGTTTGTGTGTGTGTGTACAAAGAATTAAACAAGAAAGAAAGAACTCTCTATCTTCCCAGTGATATTACAAATCTTGGTAAATTTTGAAAGCAACAATATACTCATTGCCCAGGGAAAGGTGTTTAAGGTTTCACTTATCTCTCACATTGTATTCATTATTATATTACATGAAAATTGTAATATATCACAACTATTTCATTAAAATATTCGCTAATTGTATATTTATAAATATGTATATGAATATATAAACACATGAATATATAATATTAAACTTTCTATTATTTTCTTCATAAAAGTGCATAATCATATGTCCTCCATATGTTGCTACAATTGTTTTTACTGAACCCACCTTCTTGTAGAAATCTGCTTTCCAAGGACAAAGACTGACTTCTAAAGGAGTGCCTTATAGTTGCTTAAATTGAGAGTTCTAAGTACTCCAGGTTTATATTCTCTGAGATATTTGTTATATTGGTGAAAAAGTAATTGCAGTTTTAGCATTTGAAATTTGATATTGGAATACATTCTTAAATAAATGTGGTTATGTTATACATCATTTTAATGTGCATTTCTCACTTTACGTTTTTTTGCTAATGACTTATTACTTGCTGTTTATTTTATATTTATTTTAAACTATGGAAATGATGTTAGACAAAAAACAAATTTGTGAGATTTTCTTATTTGAGTTCAAAATGGGTCAGAAAGCAATGGAGACAACTGGCAACATCAACAATGCATTCATCCCAAGAACTGCTAATGAATGTGCAGTGCAGTGGTGGTTCAAGAAGTTTTGCAAAGGAGACGAGAGCCTTGAAGGTGAGAAGTGCAGTGGCCAGCCATTGGAAGTTTACAACAACCAGTTGAGAGCAATCATCGAAGCTGATCCCCTTGCAACTATATAAGAAGTTGCTGAAAAGCTCAGCATAGACCCTTTTATGGCCATTTGGCATTTGAAGAAAATTGGAAAGGTGAAAAAGTTCAATATGTGGGATGCTGACCGAAAATAAAAATAAAGTCATTTTGAAGTGTCATCTTCTTTTATCATATGCAACAACAATGAACCATTTCTTGATCAGGTTGTGATGTGTGATGAAAAGTGGATTTTATATGATGACTGGCAATGACCAGCTCAGTGGCTCGATGGAGAAGAAGCTCCAAAGCACTTCTCAAAGCCAAACTTGCACCAAAAAAAAGGTCACGGTCACTGTTTGGTGGTCTGCTGCCAGTCTTATCCACTATAGCTTTCTGGATCCAAGCGAAACCACCACATCTGAGAAGTATGCTCAGCAAATTGATGAGATGACTTAAAAACTGCAACGCCTACAGCTGGCATTTGTCAACGGAAAGGGCCCAATTCTCCACAACAATGCCCAACTGCATGTCACACAACCAACGCTTCAAAAGTTGAACAAATTGGGCTATGAAGTTTTGCCTCATCCACCATATTCACTTGACGTCTAGCAAACCGACTACCACTTCTTCAAGCATCTTGACAACTTTTTGAAGGGGAAATGTTTCCACAACCAGTAGGATGCATAAAATGCTTTCCAAGAGTTCATTGAATCTCGAAGCACGGATTTTTATGCTACAGGACTAAACAAACTTATTTCTCGTTGGCAAAATTGTGTTGACTGTAATGATTCCTATTTTGATTAATAAAGATGTGTTTGAGCCTAGTTATAATGACTTAAAATTCATGATCCAAAACCAGAATTACTTTTGCACCAACCTAATACTTTATTAAATAAGCTTTGAAAATTAATATTTCACACTGAGTGAATCAGAATTTATTATGATATAACTTTTTTTACTGTAAATAAAGTTTTACTTTATGTTTTTCTTTAATTTCTTTTTAGTATGTCTACATTTTATTAATTCTTGAAATGCTACTCCTTATCATTGTTTCTAAATAGTTTTCTTACTTGGAAATAAGATCTGAAAATAGTTGAGGAATCTGTTCTCTGATTCAACTTATCTACCCAGAGAGCACAGAGGTTTATAAAACAGAAGAAAAAACTGATTCCTGTAGAATATGTTTTGGTGTTATAATTCCAAAAATTATTGAATGATTTAATGAATATAATCAAAGGATAGTTATTTGCAAAGAAAAAAAAGTACAGTATGGCTGTAGGACTCAGTTTTTTTTTTTTTTTTTGAGACAGAATCTCACTGTGTTGCCTGGGCTAGAGTGCCGTGGCATCATCCTAGTTCACAGCAACCTCAAATTCCTGGGCTCAAGTGATCCTCCTGCCTCAGCCTCCCGAGTAGCTGGGACTACAGGCATGCGCCACCATGCCCGGCTAATTTTTTTTCTATATATTTTTAACTGTCCAATTAATTTCTTTCTATTTTTGGTAGAAACGGGGTCTCACTCTTGCTCA
>CAUYSK010120680.1:0-12153 GCA_963575035.1 Avahi laniger | reverse complement strand
TCTCTACTAAAAATAGAAAGAAATTAGCTGGACAACTAAAAATATATATAGAAAAAATTAGCTGGGCATGGTGGCACATGCCTGTAGTCCCAGCTACTCGGGAGGCTGAGACAGGAGGATTGTTGATCCCAGGAGTTTGAGGTTGCTGTGAGCGAGGCTGATGCCATGGCACTCTAGCTCGGGCAACAGAGTGAGACTCTGTCTCAAAAAAAAAAAAAAAAGAAACTTTCTGTTGCAAATGAACTTCCCACATGGACCGGAGTTCCTCTCCTGATTAACTAGAGAATCCCAGGCACCTGTCCTGGCTGTTCTACTTTGATGATTTAATAATGGCCTGAGAATTGCTGGAGCAGGAGATTAAAGTCTCGGCAATATTAGAGAATAACTAGTTTTACATCTTCACAAGTCGGAGAACAGTGAATGATCAAGGTAGAATAGTAACACCGTAGTCATGAGCAGCGGCATCTCGCTTAGGACTAATGTGAGGAATGTTTCTTTTTGTGCATAATTTCACAGATTGTATCATTGTAGGAGATGATGGAATACATTTCTCTGGTAGGCTCATTACCTTATAATACAACATCAGTCTACTCTATTACTTAAGAACTAAAATCCGTATTGAACAAGTAACTATTTTCCTCTGAGACTCTTGATATTTTTGACTCAAAGGCAGTTCACACATAATTTAATTACCAAACAGTCACATTTCTGAGATAATGGATCAATGCACCAAACACAACACTTAATACGAAATAGACCCTCAGAAAATGTTAGTTCTTTTTCCTCATTGGTCTTGTTGAATTGAATGATAGGTCGCAGACTTTATCAAAGAGTAGCAATTAGTTTTAAGTGTTTTGCCTCCCATTTAAAAATGTTACCAAGTTATTTTCTGGAAAAATTAGACTGTGTAAAAATCTCCTTTCTCCCCCTTCTTCTTATAAATAGAGCAATCAAATACTAGGTGTGGTATTTTTATAATATTCTTGGTCAAAAGTTGTACAGGAATTGTTTGATATTGATAGATATTAAATGGACTGTTTGCATAATCTTCTAAAGCTCTATTGGAGTCTGGAAGTGTATGTCTGAGTTATGGTGTTTCAGATATTTGAAATATTTGAGGTTTTATGCTATCATAAAGACCCCTGAGCCAGTAGAATGCCTTATCTCAACTTCTGCCTCCAGAACGGGGACTGCGATGGAACACTGTAAAACATGGCATATTTACATATCTGGAATTTCAAAGAGATTGTATGTTAGAGTATATGTGTATGCACAGAACATAGCAGAACTGGGAACAAGACTTTTCCCATAGATTTTTGCTTAATCATATTTAATATTATGTATTTGAAACATTGAATTAAATGTTTAAGTAGGCTAAAAGTTGGGTAACCTGGGTCTTACATCACAGGTATTTTTGCCATATAAATTCAGCAGGCTTTCATTAAGTGAATGTGAATTCAAAGTATCACCCCATGGACTACCTGTAAATTACAAATAGAAAAGGTAATTTTACAATGGGAAAAGAATCGGTGGACACCCCTTAACACAGAAATGAAATTGAGCTTCACCAAAGACAAGACAAACTAATGTGATAGGCTCCCAAGGTGACACAGAAGGAGGTACACAGACTCACGCATGGAAGTTCTTGCCAAAACAGATAACCTGAATCTAACCATAAGAAAACAACCAGATAATTCTAAATTGTGGGACAATCTCCAAGATAACTGGCCTAGACTCTTCAAAAATGCCAATGTCATGAAAGTAAAAATACAAACATCAGACGGCCTGTTCTAGATAAAAGAAGACCAAAGAGACATGACACCCAATGCAGTGTGTGGACCTTGACTGGCTAGTGGATTTAATGGGAGGGAAGCGCTACAAAGGACATTTTTAGGAAAACTAGACAAATTCTAGTTTTGGAAAAACCTAGAACTGGATTGCATATGAGATGATTTTAGTGTACAACATTAAATTTTTTGGCTTGATAATTTATAGATGAGAATGTCCTTTCTCTTAGGAGATGCAGGCTGAAGTATTTAAAGTGAAATATCGTGATGTCTAAACTTATTTTCAAATGACTCAGCAAAAAAAGTATATAGAGTGATAAAGAGACAAATTTCACAAAATATTAATAATGGTTAATATCTGAAAAGAAAAATAATTGAAGCCATATGGTATTTCCAGGATAATACTGCAAAGTGGAATAGAACCATGGAATTTATAGTCTGGAAAAAAGTGTTTTGAAAAATGTGACAAATTTCTTGTACTGTATAAATATTAAAATTCATATTGCTTATTAGACTTTAAATTGATAAAACTTCCAGAATCAAATAGTATGTGTTTATTTTAGATACTGTCGCATGGGAGATTACCAAAATATCTATATGGTGTTTACCCTTGGGAAGCTAAAGTTCACGTATTGCAAACAGATACCATAATTCTGTCTTAGATTAAGGTTTGTTTAACCTCCACTGATTTTTTTTTAAGAGTTCAAAGTAATAATTTACAACAGTAATTATAATATCAAAGTGTCTTTCAGTTTTCATTTGGATAAAAGGTAATGACTTCATCAAATACACTTGTCACTTTCTTAAAAATAATTTTTCTCTTCATAATTTTCCCACTGAGCAAGAGGTTTATATCTAGTGGGGATAATAGAATTCTCCATTGGACAGAAAATTAACAATAAGGATAAGTTAATAAGTCTTTATTAAGCACCTGTAATTGGAATGGATGCTGTGGAGTGAAAGAAAGGAAAATAAAGAGCTGTCCCTGCCCGTGGGGAAACCTGCAATTCAGCTAAAACACAACAATGTGGTTTGTGGTTTTGTAGATTCAGATCTAATTTTATTCAAACCATGTTCCTCAAACCATTACTAATGTAGTAAAAGATTTATATAGCATAATATGTAAAGGTGTTATTTGTTCTATTCCCCAGTATCAAAATTATAAGAGAATTCAATTGAACTGATATCTAGTGGAATTTTAACGTTCATTTTTTTAAAACTAGAAATTTTTAACTTGCTCATGAGACATTGAATGTAAAATTTAAAACAGTGCTGATGATGTTAAGAAAATCATGATATGAGTCTTAAGTTGTTAGTGACACTTCATGGATATTATGATACTTTTATAAATAACACCAAAAGTGTGACATGCACTTCTTTTGGGGGGTGGGTGGTGTGTGTATGAATTTGACCACTATTCAACTCATATCCTTTCTTTGGTCTTATAAAGCAGTAACTAATTTAAGTATATATATTCCTTTTGATATGTTCTCTATATAGTTAATAAAGAAATGATCATTTATAAAGAAAATGAATGAAAGCTTACTTTGACCTTCAGACTATGTTTGAAGCACATTTACAGTTAAACAAGATTATGTAATTAGTATATTACTATTCTGCTGATGCATTTAGATTGTACTGAGAAATAATATTCAAAGCATGGATCTTAAAGCATTTTCTTATAAATATAATTCACTTTTTAGAAATTTGGATTTTCTGCAGTTTTCCATCAATGAAAGCTGTGTGTACTCTAATTTGGACCTTGATATGTTTTTCATTATGTACAATATTAAAAAAATAAGATGAAATCAGTACCATATTTATGTCATATGTTATCTTTTTAGAAATTTTCTTTTAATTGAATGAAACTAAATTTTCTACCTGATTTGTGGACCACCAGAGAAAGGAAGATAATATTAAGGAAAAAAAAAAAAAGAAAAGACTTAAAGGATAATTAGAACTCAATACTTACATAATAATATTTTAGCTTTAAACTCTGTTAGTCCTTTATATTAGGATCCACTAAAGAAAATCATAAGTTATTCGGCTAAATTGTAGCTCATTACATTTATGTAGTCATTTATTTTTGCTGATGCTGTTTTATTTATGAAAAAGCTTGTGTGCATGGGAAATCTGAGTGGGACTTTTGTTAGTAGAATTCTATTTCGACTTAACTGCTTAGAGATACTTTTCCCTTAATTCTAATATTAATTGAAAGAATTAGCATATAAATCCATTTGAAATGATATATCAAGTTGACCGATTAAAAATAGTTGTACAGTCACAATTTTCTGTTCCCTAAGAATTAGATAGAGATTTAAATCTCTGAAAACATTAATGTGTGTGGGTGGTTATGATAGTCCAGCTGCCATTGTGGGTTTCATTTAAATGTAAATTTATCTTAGAGACGCTAAAGATGAGCTCAGAAGGTAGAGAATTTGAATACTCATTTTCTTCTTTTTTTCATGAATCCTGAAATCCCTGTTTTACACTAAAGAAAAAAAACTTATTAAGCAGCCAGTACTCAATTATCTTGTTTTAAAGGTTCTTAGTGGATTATCAGTTTTCTCTAACAGTTTTTCTACAATTATTTAGCTCTATTATAATTAATTTATATGTTATTACATATTACATATGTAATTACACATTACATAGGTAATTTATATGTTGTAAAAGCACATATAACAAACAATTCAATTTCCACTATGACCCTGAGTATTACTTTGTAGTTCTTTGTAAAGAAGAACAGTAGTGTTTTAAAAAGAAATCATGTTGTAGAAATAAATTTCAAGTATTTAAATCTGAGATGTGAAAAAAAACTATGGAAGCTAGAAGCACACTGACATATGTATGACACATATCATATATACTACGTATATGTTTAGACTGTCGTCTTAACCACTGATTAAAGCATAGTCTGATACTATAATTATAAATAAACTTCCAAGAATTTTTGTGGACAAGTTTTTAAGGAAGTTCCCATTTATCACTATTCTCTTTAAGACAGAAAGTCTAGATTCGAATTTCTGTACTTCTTTAATATTTTATAGTCATGGTGTACATTGTGTCAGCTACCATGGATGTTCTCTTAAGCAAGGTTACCTTCTG
Organism: Avahi laniger; assembly: GCA_963575035.1. Lineage (NCBI taxonomy): Eukaryota > Metazoa > Chordata > Mammalia > Primates > Indriidae > Avahi > Avahi laniger. The sequence goes on along the minus strand of CAUYSK010120680.1, from coordinate 7,258 downwards.
TTGCCTTTAGCAACTTTTTCTATTAATTCCCTATAATAAAACAGGCCATTTGTGTGAGTCGCTGTTGATTGCATATTTTGAAGTTATTTTTGTCTTTAGTCATTGCATTACCAGCCTGTGATTACCTTGTGTTAAAAAAACAAACAAGTAGACAAAAAACCTCTTTGATCTACCCTAACCTTTCTATATGTAAATTTTGGAACAGTGACACTGTAGCATGCCAATAAAAAGTACTCCTGCATTGACATTTCCAAAGCAATTATAGAAAGGATTATAATGTTTACTAAAGGAATTGCTATTTGTTGCTTGACAAAATTTACTTAAGCCACATAAATGTAAATATTTCCTAAGCAACCCCTATAAAGTCAAGGGTTCCCATCAAAGAAAAGACCTTTGTTTGTTCTAAATATCGTTATTTTGTACAGTTAGGAAAAGTAAAGGAATGTGTTCTGAACATTTTTGAGAGGTTTGAATTTTTATTTATGTCACTGTTTAATATGTTTCCACAGTGCTTGTAAATTTAACACATAATTGTACATGTTTTGCTTTAATTAATAGTTACTATTTAGAATTTAAAACTGAGTTCTGCAGTAACCAGTAGGGGTGTGGAATGTGTATTTACAGCAGTATCCTAATTTACAGATTCTGTGACATGAAGTCAGACATACTGGTTTATAATAAAAATCAATGATGATTTTTCTCCTGTTTTCTCTTGATCCTAATGGAGTATGTGGGAGTGTTTTCTCTGAGAACAGGAATGTCAGTTAGCACCATTGTTAGGAGCAATAGCTGCACTCCTCCCCTTAAACAGAAATCTTTTTTGCTCCTTCCTCAGCTTCTATCCCATTCCTCTAAATTCCTGAGGCTTGGAGAAAGGGAACTCAAAAAACCAGGGTCTTTCTGTATTTTGAATGACAGACCTTGCAGAGGCACTTGTGTGGCTGAGTTTCTCTCATCCCAGATGGAGTAAGTACTTTGTAAAATTCTGCACAGTGGTTACATCTTCACTTTCCCAAATAGTTTCTTCTATCTTTAGACAAAGCTATGTTCTATTTCATTATGTGGATCAAAGCTCCAGTTAGTTTAAGACACATATTTTGTAACAAAAATTTTATGTTTCTTAACATCATTTAGAAATTAGTATTACTATTTCTTAGTTACTTTTGTTGGTAGCTTGTCATTGGTAATTGTAAAAAAAAAAAAAAATGTTTCTAGGTTACAAACCTAGAAATTCTTTGCAAGGTGATTGCCCAGTGGTATCAATCTTTGGACAACGACTATGATAAACCAATTTTCTCTGGGCTCATTTCTATTTTGTATCATGGTTTAAGAATAACAATAGATGAGAACAAATTAATGTGAATATTTTTAATCATTCCACTTGGTAAAACTTAATGCCATGCCTAAAAAATTGTGAGTTTTCAGAGGTATTTTCCTTTCAGTAATTGCTGCACAGCAATTTCCTCACTTTTTATAAAGATTTTCTGTTTTAACAAGTAAGATTGTGTTGAGGCGGGGGAGTATAGGTAATTCTAAAAGGTTTGTACCCCACAGTAAGGTTATTACCTGGTAACCAAAAATGCTGTCTGAATCTATTTTTGGAGTGCCAGAGAGGGTGGGGGCTGGGAAGAATGAAACTTGAATCAGTGACCATCTGGCCCAGATTTGGCTGATTTCCTGTGCACTGCCCTTTGTTTCAGCTAGACAATGGATTGTTCCTTTTAAAGATAAGAACTCTGTTGATGACTTTGTGCTGAATCAGCAGGTTTGGTTTGGGATTGCAAGCATAGACTCATATTGAGGGCTTTTCTGTTGTTCTCAGGTCACTATCCTTGTCTTCATCTATCACAAAAATATTCTTAAGTTTCTTTTCCATAGTTCCATGAAGTGATGGGATTACAGACAAATTGAATAAAATAATTGGGAATGTGGCTTTCTAGATTGGTATTACCTGTCTTAAACATTGAAATTTTCCTTGTCTTTAGTTTCCAAAATTAGTATCTCCCTGATTGTGACTTTTGATAAATCTTTATGTAGAATTTTCTCTTATGTCTGAACTTGAATTTTCCATTTGAATCTCTACGGATTTAAATTTAATGTTGTCCTCAATCTAAGTTAGGCTTTTATGATGTGGCTATGTAAATGGTAAATTTTCTGTGACATCTGTTGTCATACATCTGCAAATTACATTTCAGGATGTTAGAGCTATTTTCCTTACTTTAAATGCTACCTAATCACTGTGACACTGTTAAAAAATGGTTATTGATTAGAAGTAGGGATCTCTGTCACCTAGCATTGTAAGTCAACCATCAGTTTTTGTAGGTTATCTCAAAGAGATCAGAGTGTTGTTAAGTGCCATTTTTTAAAAGACAAGAGCAAACTTCTCTGTTACCATCTTGCTGTGTGGCCAAGAAATATAAGATTAATCAGTTTTACTTCTGAAGTTATAGGAGGATTGTTGGCAAATTTTAAGTCAACCTTTATTTTAACTCTCATCTCCTCACAGCCGAATGGCCATCTAACTCTCTAGTACAGAATTTTCTCTAAAAGACTTTTTCTGAAACCGCTTGTAACTTTAAAATCATGCATCTGAACAAAACAGACTGCTTTGAGAACTAATCTATAATTCTTTTATGTAGATAAAGGTATGTTGTTTAGGTAAAATCAAAGGGCCTAATCATAAGAAAAAAGCTTAATAGTTAGTTCCTTGGGGATCTAATTATGTAGCAGATGGGACCACACAGCACAATTCACTGTCATTCGGTGTAATTAATTTTGGGTCCACATCCAGCAAATGTGAATGACAACAGATGACACAAAATCTTAGTTTGCATCCGTATGGGACATTGTCCATTCATATACTGTTGTTCCCCTTCTTTTTGGGATCTCTTTAATCCACTACTTGCTCTATTTGATGCTAATAAGGTCTCCGAATTGTTGATTTGCTTTAAATGCATGGGTGGTTTTGATACATGGATGTTATGGATGTAATGGATGTTAATTGGAATAGAATATTCAGATTTAGAACATGGGTTACTTTAATGATAAAATATGGCAGAGTTAAAAGTTACAACATCACCACCATCAAGGCCAGTTCTACTTTATCCTTCCCCACCGCCCAACACACACACTTTAATCAGGGACTAGTTCGGGAACTAGTTCGAGGTGGAGGGGAAGGTCTTCTCCTTTTCTCCCCCTCCCACCTCCAGGTCACCCTTCACCCCCCAACCTCTGACTCTCCTTCAAATCTCACGGAGGAATTATAGTCTCTACAGAGGCTCGGTTGCAGATGCCTGGAAAGTTTACACTGCAGAGAGCTGTTTTGTTTGGCATAGCTAATCAGGAGCCAGGCTGGAATTGCTCATAGCTGTCATTCAGGTTTTGTTTCAAAGTCCAAGGACCTGCTGGGAAAAACAAAAAGCTAATGAAAGCTGACTGTATTTAGGCCTCAAATCTGTGGAATCTGAAATGATGTCCTGACAGTGTATTCTTATTCTTCCACATTCTTGCTGTTACTAAGGTAACAGATTTTTAGAGGCTTTCCATCTTCATTGTCAAGTATTTGCTACACTTATTGTTGTTTTTCAGATTAGAGCAATTCAGATTTTCTCCTTTTGAGATGAAGGAAAAAGAGAAAATAATGGAAATAAAGTGTCTGAATCAATTACCCTGAATGCTAGTAAGATCAGTTTTTTTATTAAAAATTCTTAGATTCATAATGCATATTAAAATTTAAGACATGATCAATTTCCCCAAATTTATAAGTGCTGTATGAAATTCCCATTCTTGTAATGTGAAATAGTGAGTATTTATATAGTCACTAAAGAATACATCTTATAGGGAAAAGGTATATAGTGAAATACCTTGTATTTAAGATCTTCCTTCTTGAATGAAAAACCAAACTATGAAAAACTGATGTGCTTGAATTCTTATCTGTAAATATTAAAATCAAGTAGCATGACAAAATGGACTGTGACAAACATTTACTGAAAAAAATTGGTCTTTTGATATTTGTTTTCACAGGATGTTTTGCCTTGGTAGATTGGCACTCACATATATGAAAATATTATTGTTTTTACAGTCCATTTGGGGCACATATCAAACCTATGGTTTGCTAAGTGATAAACAAAAGATAATTTTGTGGAGACAGGTATTCTGTGGGTTGGCTTTAGATTTGAGAATCTCCAGGGATATTCCTCAATGGTCTTATAACTTTTATGAAACATGTTGACAAGACGTTGACTCATTGGAAGATGACACAGTCTTTTTTTTTTTACACATTTATCAAACATCTTCATCAAATACTCTTTCCCCTGTGGCATTGACTATAGTATTAAAATGACCTAGTTTTAGTACAGATCAGATCACATTGCTAATTTGGTTCCAACACAATAAAAGCCTACATTCATAGAGATAAAATCTGGCTTAATTTTCTTCTGAGAAGTAAGAGAGTGGGCAGCTAACTGAAAAGAAAAAAACAAAAAAACCCTAAGAGTCTGGAGGAAAAGTGTTCAAAATGTATTAGGAGGCCCTTGTTTTAATTTTTGTATCTTCGTTCATGCTCGTTTCCCAGCCTGGACTTTTATCTTCTCTCTTCTCCACCTATCTAAATCCTATGCTTCTCAAGGTGTGGCTCAGGTCCTTCTTTATTCACTAAGCCCTCTTCAACTGCTGACGTCCAGATGGTAAGAGAGGCAACATCCCCAGCTGGTCACAGTGTCTGAAGAACTGTGTTCAAATAGGGTTTCAGCATTTTTAGGAGGAGAATGATTAGGAAGAGGGAGATATAAAGGGAAAATAACATAAAGGGAATAGATAATTTTAAATGGGCAAGTTTAATGCAGAAGAGATTTAGAGAGAGAGACAGGATAGCTGTCTCCAAGGACTGGCATGTGCAGCTGGAATTAGATTTACTCTAATTACCTTTAAAGCAGTGGTTTTCAAATTGAGCTCTGCAGAGCTGCAGGGATTTTGTGGTGAGCCTTGGGCTGTGGGGGTTGGAGGGTAGAGGGTAGAGAAGAACCAGGGACTAGGGGACATGCTGAGTGCCCCCTGCAGCTGCTAACAGAAGAGTTCCACTTTTAACTGCTTTATATACTGGGTTTGTGCCTAATATTTCCTTTAAGGACATGCTGCACTGCTTAAAAAATAAAGTTTTAAAAATCACCTCTGTATAGAATAATAGATGAGAGTTTTGGTTCAAATTGAGATAAAATGTTCTAGCAGTAAGAGACTTTGACTGCTTTGTGAGATGGGAGTTCCTCATTTATCCAGAAGGTTAATGACCCTGGCAAGGATGGTGGAAGATATCTGCTTTAAAGGAAAGATTAGGTTCGATGTCTCCTAGATTTCCTACAGTTCTAAAATTGTTTAGTTGATTTCTTCTCTTGTTGTCAATATCAGATAATTTGGTACTTAGCTGTTCTTAATTGGGTTTTTGGGTAAACCCCACCTCTGCATTAAATCATGAAGTTCCAGAGAGCAGGAACAATGTCTTCACTGCTTTTGAATTCTTTGGATCCCAGGACAGATGTAAGGGCTCAGTAAATGCCTGTTGATACCGAGAAATGGCTGCAAGGAGCATTTGCTTGATTGCCTTATGACCCCATCCAATCAAAAATGGTGATAAGGGAAGGTATTTGCAGGATTGTTTTCTCTTTTTGCTTTCTGCCCTTCAGGAATAGTAGAAATGAGAAAGGAGATTTAAGATAGGCACCCCACCCCATCCCCACCAACTTATTCATTTATTTATTTTTTTTTGCCAAGAGGCCAGACTACTACTGTGTCTGACAAAGGAACGTGGAAATCACAAGTCTACATAAAAATTGAGAAAGTGAGGCACAATGGAAGAGTGAAGTGAGGAGATTTCCAGGTGTTCTGAGTGCAGATAGAAGAATACATTGGAAGAGGATCACATTGGCAGCCTGGACCTCAGGGTCTTTTGCCCTATGACTCAGTTGGTTCTGATTTTATTGAGAGCTAGGACTAAAGGGTATGAATCATAGGAAAGTTTTCCAGATGCAAGATTGGAATCTAGTAAATGTGGTAGAATTGATGGGGCAGGCAGGTGCTTGATGAGCACAGCAGAAACAGAAGCAGCCCTTCCACTCATAGACCTTTCCTATTTTTTGCCTTTGTGCTGTATGGAAAACGCCAAAGTGTTTGCCCCAGCTCCTGGCACAGTGCCTTCTAGTAGACACTAAAAAAGTCCTCATGGAATTGAGCTGAATTTTATTAATGGGACCTTCAGAGCCCATTACCAATTGCAATGTGCTGTAGGTGGTGATCATGGTCATTCTTGCTTAAAGTCCCCTGTACCTCTGCAAACTCAGGTGAGTTTAGTAACAACAAATTTCATGATGTCAATATCTTAGAGTTCAAATGGGGAGATGGGTCACATTCAAAAACACAAATACGCTTGTGAAGATCTCTGTACAAGTTCTTCATTGGTGTTAAATGGTAAGAGGACTGTCTGGAGCCAGTAATGATTCTACCATTTAAAGAAAGCCTTGTCATACCCTCAGGAAAAGGGATACTTTTCATAAGGTGAGTAATTATAAACCATAACTATGTATACTGTAATGCCTGAGTACCTTTTGGGGTGAAGATGACATAAACAGAAAGCTAGATTGGAAAGGGCTTTTAAAATTAACCTAAGACCCATGCCTATTGGGGGCCCAGAGATACTTAAAGAGCCAAGAGGAGAGCATAGGTTGAGTCCCAATATAAATGCCTATTCATAATGGTGAGGGAGAATATCTTTATTCTGTAAATTTTTCATAATATTTAGGAATGGCCTTTCATCTCAAGGCAGCTTAGTAATTTGGGGATTTTGCATAATTCTGGAAATTGTTTATATATCCTTAAAGCTACTAAGCCTGTCTTAGGGCTTTATGCAATAAGAGGGCACTTCAGGTGTCAAGAACGTCACAAAACTGCTCATATAGTAGATAAGATAACACCATAATGCCTTAGGCAGCAAGTGTCTTATGTAAGTAGGAAGAAAATGTAAGGTCTATGGAAAAAAGTTTAAGACAATTAAGACAACTGATTTGGAAATTGTGGGCGGGGGGAGGAGGGAGGAGAGGAGGGGTATATGCATGCACAAAGAGTGCAATGTGCACCACCCAAATGATGGACACAATTGAAACTCGGACTTAGGGAGGGAGGTGGGGGCAAGGGCAACATATGTAACAGAAACATCTGTACCCCCATAATATGCTGAAATAAATAAAAAAAAAATTAAAAAAAAAAAAAA
>CAUYSK010120677.1:0-16727 GCA_963575035.1 Avahi laniger | reverse complement strand
TTAGCTGTCCAATTAATTTCTTTCTATTTTTGGTAGAGATGGGGTCTCGCTCTTGCTCAGGCTGGTCTCGAATTCCTGAGCTCAGAACGATCCGCCCACCTCGGCCTCCCAGAGTGCTAGGATTACAGGCGTGAGCCACCGTGCCCGGCCTCCCTTCATTTCTTTTTGTTTCTTTGTTTTTTTGTTTTTTCTCTGTTGCCTCTGCGAGAGTGCAGTGGTGAGATCGTAGCTCACAGCAACCTCAAACTCTTGGGCTCAAGCGATCCTCTTGCTTTAGCTTCCCAATAGCTGGGCCCACAGGTGCACCACCACGCCTGGCCAAGTTTTGTATTTTTTGTTGTGATAAGGTCTCCAAGTCCTGGCCTCAACTGATCCTCCCACCGCCTCGGCCTCCCAAAGTGCTGGGATTACAGGCTGAGCCTGTAAACGCACTTACGTTTTATACCAGCCAGTCTCACCCCTGAGGGATGTTTCTGTGAGTTAAGGGGACCAGTCTGGAGGCCAAAGAAAGAAAGTGTCCTCGTAAAGAGGCTATCGTTTGTGTGGCCTTGGGTCTTCAGGAGGATGGTTTCGGGGCCAGCTGGCCTAGACAATGGCTTGGCAGCCCCAGTCTAACTCTTCCCTGGGCTGTCTAAAAGAATTATGCAGATTTGCATGTAAATCATTGTGTGATCTTGGGCAATTCATTTGACTTCCTTGAGACACAAGGGGGTGCCTGGGTCACCTTTAAGGGCATTTTCGGTTCTAACAGACTGTAATTCTCAGCTCTCCGGATGGGTGTGTGTGACACAATCCTTATAGTCGTGGTCCTGGTGTGATTCTTAATAGCGTCTCATTCACTCTTAACCCAAGCTTTCTCAACTTTGGCACTATTCACATTTTAGACCAAATAATACCTTGTCATAGGGGGCGTCCTCTGCATCATAGGGTGTTTAAGCAGCATTCCTGGCCTCCTCTGTCCACCAGACGTCACAGCCAGTTGTGACCATCAGAACTGTCTCTGGCCAGGCACAGTGGCTCATGCCTATAATCCTAGCTGGGAGGCCAACGTGGGAGGATCACTTGAGGCCGGGAGTTCGAGACCGGCCTGAGCAAGAACGACACCCCATCTCTACAAAGAATAGAAAAAATTAGCCGGGTGTGGTGGCGCACACTTGTAGTCCCAGCTACTTGGGAGGCTGAGGCAGGAGGATCTCTTGAGCCCAGGAGTCTGAGGTTGCTGTGAGTTAGGCTGATGCCATGGCACTCCAGCCCAGATAACAGAGCAAGACTCTGTCTCAAACAAAACAAAACAAAAACCTGTCTCTAGACATTGCGGATGTAGCCTTTGGGGCTAAATCACCCAGGGTTGGGAACCACTGCTCTAAAAAGTTCTACTTTAGACAATAAATTATTTGCTGACTCTATTTCTAGAGCATCCTGGGATCTCTCTTTAACTCCCACTTCCCTAACTTTAGTGGTGTTGGACCCCTGGGACGCATTCGCTTAGCAATGTATGCACCTTCCACAATCCTCAGTGCACCTTTGGTAAGAATGCTCTAGGTTCCGTGAGGGCAAGAATTCAGTTCGACACAGAGAAGGTCCTCCCTGCATGGAGGTCGAGTGAATGAGTGAAAAAATAAGTCACAAAGACAAACTCCCTGGAAAGTGGTAGCCTGGGCCTTTTGTTCCTCCAGTAGGTAGAGTTACCCATCCCCCTCCACCGCAGCCATGTCAGAGAACGATTAAGTGGGTGGGCTCTCTGCTCAAGCTGACCGGGGTTCAGATCCTAACTTTCCTGCTCCCTTGATAGGTAACCTTGGGCAAGTTACTGTCCTTCTCTAAGCCTCAGTTCCGTCATCTGTAAAGTGGGGGTAAAATGGCACAGAGCAGAAGGGTTCCTTGATATGGTGCTCATAGGGTGCTTACCAGAGCTACCAGCCCCGAGTAGGGCTTCATGAATGTTAACTATTATTTATGTTCTCTTATTACCTTTTGTCCAGAATATAAGCCAGTGGCCCCACTATGCAGGGAACAAGCTCATTGCTATTCAGGTCGATGAGGGTGGCAGGAAAATGCAAATAAATAAAATCCATAGAGGACTAAAATTTATGTTTAATTATAGACTTCTAGACATTCAGGAATGGAAAGAACATCAAAGGTCCTCACATCCACCCCCTCGTACCCTATTTCCCCAAGGCAGGGCAGAAAGGTATCAAGTGGTGACTTTGAAACCACTGTGGCCACTGTTAATATCTTATTAAAATTCAGATTCCTGGGCCCCGGCTCTGCAGAGGTGCAAAAGCATTCAGTCTGGAGTGTGTCTCAGGAATCAGCATTTTAATCAGTGCCCTAGGAGTGTTCTTGGCCTCAGTTACAGAAGCATCGGCTGCTAGGTTAAGATCATGGGTTTTGGAACAATGTGAGCCAGAGTCCTAGTGCACCATACGCTGTCTAGGGGACAGGGACCCCTCAGTGTAGCGTCTCTCAGCTTGAGTTTACTTGGCTGTGAGCTGGAGATATTAATAACACATCTCTCTTGGGATCGCCGGAGGCGTTATATAAGACAGTTTATAACACTCAGGCTTGGACCTGGCGTGCAGCAGTGATGTGCAGATATTAAATATCATCACTCCTGAACCAATCACATGGACAGCTGCCTCTCCCGCAATGCCTCTCACGAAGGGGAGCCCATGCCCCCCTAAAACAGCCTTTTTCACCTCCAGCCTTCTCTGCTTGAGAAGGCTTCTCTTTACAGCGAGCTGAAATCTGCTTCCTTCTTCCTGGTACCCAGAAGTTCAAGCTCTGTTCTCAGGGTCCAAGTTGAACAAGCATCTTCTTTCACAGGCCAGAACCTCAACTATCAGAAGACGTAAATGCATCCCCCTGGGCAGAGTCTTCCCCGGTTATACAGACTGGGGAGCGCCCCAGGTCTTGTCTCCAAGGAGACAAAGCAAGTCCAGGCGGTAGTGACCTTGACGGTTTCTGCTGCTCCGAGCGCACAGCGTCTAACCCCATTTGTCGGTAGGTTGTCAGGCTCCAGAGAAGCCTGGTGCTGCAGGGCCATCTGGGACACAGCCGAGGGGCTGCCCGCTGTCAGTGTCCTTGACTGAGTTCCCCAAACAAGGTGGACCCTTGTTGCAACCCGGCCCTTTGCTGGTTAGCCTTGCAGATGTGTCTCCCTAGGAAGCAGTCTTCCTGTACTAGCTGGAAGCGTGGGGACGGTGGGGACATTTAACGAAAGCCTCAGCTCTCTCCTCCCTGCAACCCCTTAACCCGACTCACCATCACCTCTTGCCCACTGGTGGCACAGCCTCCTCTCTAGCCATCTTTCTGTATTAATCATGCCTCTGATTTTCTGTATTCTGGTGTTTTGACATCCTGGGGCCTCGTTGATCCCGCCCAGAATTAATTAACTCCTAGAGATAGCCAACAGCTTGCCGGCCAGTGTTCCTTTCATGTACAAATCAACCAACGCAGGTGCTCATGTCCCCAATCTCCTGCTTTAACAGACTCTCCCAGGGTTCTCAGGCTCAGGGCCACAGTCGCCTGCCCCAGTCACCCCAGAATCAGGCACTGGACAACTAGGGACGGCCCCTCTGCCCGGGAGTCTGATGAAATGATTCAAACCAGCCAATCCCAGCCCTGCTCACGCCGATTCGTCTGTTTCTTCCCACAGAAACCACAATAAAGGTTCTTGCTCTCGTTTCTCCCCCTTCTGTCTTGAAAACCACAATTTGCCCCCTCCCTCTGCCTCCTGACTTCCCCGGGTGGCCCCCAGGTGTGTCTTGCTCTTCTTGGATCCGTCAGTACAACAGAGTGTATCTCTTCAGGGATACAGTGGTCTGCTGAGCTCTTGGCCTTGCCATAGCTAAGTAATAATAAACCAATGTTTTGAAATACTTTGCACCATGGATTCCTCCTCTTGCAGGGGAATGTGCCTGGGGGGCCTTGTCGAAACTCAACTCTAGTCGTCTTCCACCCTCTCGCTGCCACTTGAAACCCTTCCAGGGCATTCCGGCGGTCTCAGGATGACACACAAGGTCCTCACTCTGGTCTCCGGAGCTTGGCGCGATCCTGCCTGTCTCTGACCTCCACCCCTTGGTCCTCCCTCCTGGCCTTAGCAGGTCTCTCGACCCTCCCCTGATCCGCATGTGCGCGTGACTGTCCTTGTTCCCTTGACCTCAGCCTTCCCGGGAAGGTCTTCTCTGACCACTCACCTCTCTACTGCTTCCTTATGTTTGCTTCCTTCTCAAGGTACATTTCATCTGCAAATGTGCAATGACGTACTTGGTTACTCGAATATGAACAATCTCCCCAACTACAGCATTTGCTTCCTGAGGGCGGGGACCATGTCAATTTCACCCCTCATCGGGACCCAGCATTGAGACACAGTCAGCCTTCCGTAAACGCTCACGCCTGGAATCCCAGCACTTTGGGAGGCTAAAGCAGGAGGATTGCTTGAGGCCAGGAGTTTGAGACCAGCCTGAGCAAGAGCGAGACCCCCCCATCTCTACAAAAATATTTAAAAGTTAGCCAGGCATAGTGGCGCGCACCTATAGTCCCAGCTACTCGGGAGGCTGAGGCAGGAGGATCTCTTGAGTAGAGTTTGAGGTTGCAGTGAGCTATGATTGTGCCACCGCACTCTACCCAGGTGACAGAGCCAGACCATGTCTCAAAAAAAAAAAAAAAAACATTTATTGAAATACTGAATGATTGTGCTTGATTCTCCCAGATGCCCTCTGCAGGTTGACTCCTTTAATCTCCATGGCAACCCTGCCAAAGTAGGAATTACCGTCTTCGTTTTATAAGAGAGGACACTGAGACTCAGAGAGGTGCAGTCACCTACCCAGAAGAGCCACACAGCTGCCGAATACTGTGGGTGGGGGATTCACACCCCAGTCAGTCTGTTTGCCAGAGGGGGGCTCTCTTCTTTCCTGTGGGCAGACCACCGGCTTCGCACAGGGCTCCCAAATACCACCGGGAGATAATCACAGTTCTGCGTGAGCTTCCTTTTCGGTCTGATAGATTCAGGAACTCAAGGGCTAAAAGTCCAAAAGCTCAGATGAAAAGAGAGAAAACTTCCTTAAAATACCTTCGTCAAGTCACAGGCCCTAATTTAAGGCACTGAGGTAAATTATATGATGGTACAAACAAGCTCTTTAAGTTGACAGCTATTTCCTCAAGCTCTTCTCCTCCTTAAATAGCAAAATTATATAAAACAAATGTTCCCTGCTATTTCGGTAAATTACATGCTATATATATATGTATACAACAAATGGTGAGAGATTGTGAGCCAGCCTGTTTTGAAGACTTCATATATTTAACATATGCCATTGCTATTTTCTTTTTCTTTCATATGACATTTTTTTTTCCCTTTCTGAAATCTTGGCTCATGCAGTTGATAAATACTTTCAGGAACCCGACTGATTCAAAAATGTAGTCGGGCTTTCTGAGTACTGTGCAATTAAATGTCAAAGGTCCCTCTTTATCTCTGTTTTAAAGCAAACTTTAATAAACAAAGGTGCCCGAGCTTCTAGCGCTTTGCCAGAGAAGAAATGCGAACAGATTCTCGCTTAAAACTGCAGGGAGGCTGGGCATGGTGGCTCGTGCCTGTGGTCCCACTACTCCGGGGACTGAGGCAGGAGGACCACTTGAGCCCAGGAGTTCGAGGCTGCAATGAGCTATGATCATGCTACTGCACTCCAGCCTGGGCGACAGAGCCAGACCCTGTCTAAAAAAAAAAAGAAAAGAAATTGCAGGTACCTAAGTCATTTTCTCAAAGTCCCATTTTACAAGTGTCAACATAGTCTGTACTCGAGGTGGAGAGGTGATTTGGATGAAGCAGGTTGGAGGGAAGCTAATATTTACTCAATAGCCAGAATTTTCCTGTTCATCAAGTTCATTCAGTTAATCTCTTTTTTTTTTTGAGACAATCTCACTCTGTTCCCCGGGCTAGAGTACCATGGCATCAGCCTAGCTCACAGCAACCTCAATCTCCTGGGCTCAAGAAATTGTCCTGCCTCAGCTTCCCAAGTAGCTGGGACTACGGGCATGCGCCACCATGCCCGGCTAACTTTTTCTATATATTTTTAGTTGTCCAATTAATCTCTTTCTATTTTTAGTAGAGACGGGGTCTCACTCTTACTCAGGCTGGTCTCGAACTCCTGACCTCACGCAATCGTCCCCCTTTAGACTCCCAGAGTGCTAGGATTATAGGCCTGAACCACCGTGCTCGGCCTTCTTTTTCATTGTTTCTTTTTAAAGAAGCTATATATGCATTAAAAAAAACCAAAAAACAGAAGATGGGAAAATAAATATCCGAAAATGTTAACAGTGGCTACCTCTGGGGTTGGATGGTGGTGATGGCCGCGTGACAATGTGGACCTTCTCACTCACATGTCCAGCCAAGACGAGAGCTTGACAGCTCAGGTTCTCCAAGCCCGGCCTTGCCAAGGAGTGGAGTTTCAGGTGTTGGCAAAATTGCTCTGATTTCATCTGTGTTTTCTCTTCCAGAACTTCACAGCAGCACGTATGTCCTCTGTGCTTCTGAAATCCAAAGATTTACCCTTTCTATACCAGAGCACAAGTTAGTCTTTGGTGAAACACATGGGATAATGCAAGAGTTAACAATAATACAATATTTGGTACCAAATTTGATCAAATTTGCCCTCCAGTTGATCACATAGCCCCTCTGCTAGACACGCCCCATGTCACCCCCAGACTTTTTTCAAAGCCCTGGTGGAAATGACTTACACATTCAGCATTGCTCTCCCGTTCATGGGTGGAAGACACCTGTCCCGTCAGTGTTATAAACCCCAAACCCCCACAGGGCTGGAAAACAGCAGGAGTTTTGCACTGGGGCGTGAGAAATTTGGAAGGAGACAGGAAATTTTGCCTCTGAGTCTCAGACGAAGAAATTGCTGCTTAGAGAAACTAAGGCTTCTCCCAGAGTAACAAGAAACAGTATGGTTGGAAGGACCACATTGCACGAGAGTGGGATCCATGGGGTCTCAAACTCAAATGCCTACAGGGCCAGACAAATGGGGCAAAGTGCCAAGTGGGAGGAACACAAAGTGTAAGGATAAGTAGCAAAAGACCCTAAGGCGGGAGGTAATTTGGAGAAGGAGAGACGGTGGTCAACTGTGGAGTGTATATCCCATCTAAAAGGGGCCCCATCATTCAGATCTAACCACAATTCCCATGCAGGAATATGGGCCCTAGATGGCCAGATATTCTACTCTTTCAAGAGGCACTGGGATTCTGGTTTTTTATATGAATTCTTCCAATTTTAAAATGTTGGCATCCACTTTAAAATTTTTAAAAAAAATATGTATGGGCAAATGTTTGTGGGCTTAATGTGACCTTTAGATGACCAACTTGGTAATGAGTCTAAATTCTGAAACGACGTACTTCCAAGCAATATTTAGGTCCAGAACAGAGATATCCTCATTCGCATAGTCTATCATGTGAATAGGGCACCCTGGAATTGCGTAGTGCCCAACCTGCCCAACCGTGCATGGCATTCCTGATATATAATTCTTCAAGTTGTCATTCCCTCACCGACCCCAGTCCAACTCAACAGAAATGTCAACCCCCATCCATCAACCCTCCAAACCGTGAAAAAGTCTTTCACCTGTCTTAGGTGCTAGAGATGTGCAGCAAGGCCATCGAGGGGAAGTTCCACCCATCCTGACCAGATTTGCTCTGTTCTCTAGGGTGGTGAAATTCCGTCGCACGGGCGAGAGTGCAAGGTCAGAGGACGACACGGCTTCAGGAGAGCATGAGGTCCAGATTGAAGGGGTCCGCACGGGCCTAGAGGCCGTTGAACTGGACGATGGGGCAGCTGTGCCCAAGGAATTTGCCAATCCCACCGACGGTGAGGGGGCCCTGCAATTGGGGCATCAGCCCAGGACACGGTCAGGGGCTCTGAGGCGCCAAGGTTGCCTCCCCAGTGGGTGACCTCAGTCGGGAGGGCCTGGAGGGCCCAGGGGTGCCGCTGGAAGTGTGGGCTGGGCTTCCACGGCTTACTTCACAATCCCCGCCAGTGAGCATCATCGCTTAACACTTGGCTGAGGATGGCAGCAACAATCGTGATGATGATGATGACAAGGACGATGACGACAGTGGTGGTGATGATGATGGTGATGTGATGGTAATGAAGATGATGATGATGATGACAGTGATGATGATGATGGTGGTGATGATGGTGATGAAGGTGATGGTGATGGTGATGATGATGGTGGTGATGACGGTGATGAAGGTGATGATGGTGATGAAGGTGATGGTGATGGTGATGATGATGGTGATGAAGGTGATGGTGATGATGGTGGTGATGATGCTGGTGGTGATGATGGTAATGAAGGTGATGGTGATGATGATGGTGGTGATGATGATGGTGGTGATGACGGAAGGTGATGATGGTGATGAAGGTGATGGTGATGATGGTGGTGATGATAGTGATGATGATGATGGTGATGATGGTGGTGATGATGGTGATGATGGTGATGATGGTGGTGATGACAATGACAATGGTATGGGAGCAGCTGACATTGGCTGAGGATCTACTCTGTGCCAGGCATCGCTGTAAGCACTTTACATGTTTTACCCATTTAATTCTCACAGTATCTCCAATTGGACCTATCGTCATCTGTCCCATGTTGTAGACGAGGAAGCTGAAGCACAGAAGGGTTGAGTATCTTGCTTGGGGTTAGGAGTTAGCCAAGCTGGTTTTAAATCCAGGCAATCTGGCCTCAGAGCCCACATCTTACCCATGACCTTGCGCTGCCTCTGCATAGAGCTGGTCAAATCGGGGACCTGAGGCGGTGCCGTGGGACCTGGTCTCTGACTTTTGTCACCACCCGATGCTGATGGATGAAAAGATGCCATGCATTCCTGAAAGGCCCCAGACTCCCAATATAAAGGAGGAACAATGACTTGAACCCAAAGCCCGTTGTCGGCAGATTTACAGAGGCAATGACTGGGAGGCAAGGGGGAGACAGTGGTTCGGGGGAGGCTTTACTCTCAGGCTGATCTGGGCTCAACTCCCAGCTCTACACAGTGCCAGGCGTGTAGCACAGGGAGAGTCCATGTCCTCCTCTGTAAAGTGGGGCAAATACTAGGCCGTAACTGATAGGGTTGTGATGGGATTGAATGAAATCATGCACATCTAGCTCTCGGCACAGTGCCTGGCACACAGTGAGTGCTCAGTAACTGCACCATAATATTGTCATGACTGTTGTTACTATTTTATTATTTTTTATTTTTATTTATTTATTTATTTTTGAGATAGGGTCTTGCTCTGTTGCCCAGGCTAGAGTGCCGTGGCGTCAGCCTAGCTCACAGCAACCTCAAACTCCTGGGCTCAAGCGATCCTTCTGCCTTAGCCTCCCGAGTAGCTGGGACTACAGGCGTGCACCACCACCCCCGGCTAATTTTTTGTTTCTATTTTTAGTTGGCCAGCTAATTTTTTCTGTTTTTAGTAGAGACAGGATCTCGCTCTTGCTCAGGCTGGTCTTGAACTCCTGCCCTCAAGCGATCCTCCACCTCGGCCTCCCAGAGTGCTAGGATTATAGGTGTGAGCCATGGCGCCCGGCCCGTTGTTATTTTTTGATGATATTTTTGCTGGAGGAAACCACAACCTGCTGATGTGATAACATCAGCTCACACTTCCGGAGAAAATTATGATTGACACGCGAGGCCCATGGTTGAAAGAAAGAAAGATGACAACTCTTAGCAGAGAATGATGAGATGCGTGGAGGCTGGGAAGGGCCACCCAGCATCTTCACTCAGTATTTTTATTTTTTAATTAACTTTTTATTTTGGAATCATTTTAGACTTAAAGAAAAATTGCACAGGTGATACAGAGAGTTCCCATATACCCTTCACCCAGCCTCCCCTAATGTTAGCATCTTACTGAATCACAATATTAATACATTTTTCAAAACTAAGAAATTGACACGTACACTATTAGCTAAACTCTAGACTGCATTCGGATTTCATCAGTTGTCTCATTCGTGCTGTTCCAGGCTATGATCCACCATACCACATTGAGTTTAGTCTTTTAGTATTTTTCAAAACACTTATTAGCTTATAAATTATATCCGTATTTTTTCTGAGTGTGAAAATGACGCCTGTTTATTTAGAAAGCATTCAGACGTTATAGAAATGTCCAGAGTAGGAAGGTGAGTGTTGTTCTGAAAGACGGCCCTGTTAATGGTTTGTAAGACATCCACTCAGTCTTCCTCCCTTCCCTAATTTTATCACAAAGACCACTCTTCCAGAACATACCTCTCCACAGCTTGCCTTTTTTACGTAAGAATATAGCATGCACATCTTTCTATCCGAGTGCAGATGGAATTCTGCTTTTGAAGAGTATTTATTTTTTCCTGGCTATGGAAGTAATAAATTGTAAAAGGAAGAAATTAAAAGTCTCGTGTGATTTCTCCCTTCCTCCCTCCAAAGACAACAACAATAAAATTCAAAGCCTTGTATATATTCTATGGCTATACACACATGTACACATATGCATACATTTCTTTTTATTTTATCTTATTTTAATTTTTTTTCCTGAAATGAGAAGGAAGCATACATTTCCAAGAGTAGAAGCTTACTCAATATTTTGTTGTCCATCTTCCGTTTTAAAAAATTAATTAAGAATATACTATGTGCATCTTTCTGTCTATATCTGCACAGTCTTTTAAACAGTTGGGTCATATTTCTTAGTGCGATATTTAATAATTTTAATGTATTATATATATCATAGTTTATTTAACCAACCTCCTGTCGATATAGACATTTGGGCTTTTCCAGTTTTCCCTGTTGTAGACAATGTCACAATGGCAAGATATCTCCACACTGGAATATTTTTCTAGGATAAACTCTAGCCCAGTAGCATGTGCTGCCTTTAAAACCTTGGCTGGGGACCGCCCCAGACACCCTCACGTTAGGATAGCTGCAAGGTGCACTGATTCCTTCCTTCTCTCCCCTTTCTTCTTCCCAGATACTTTCATGGTGGAAGACGCGGTGGAAGCCATTGGGTTTGGAAAATTTCAGTGGAAGCTGTCTGTTCTCACTGGCTTGGCTTGGGCAAGTATTTCGGGGGGCACAGTGGCCTTATATGTAGTCTCCAAGAAACCCCCATGCTGCTTAACTGGGTTTCCATGGTCTGCAAGGAAGGACACAGTTTCTTCCTCAGGGAGCCTCTGTTTGAATTCCAATCATCAAAATGTATGTAGAGTGGTGATAGTGCATGTCTGTGCTTGGAGGGAGCTGGGTGTGGTTGGTGATCGCCTTCAGGAAGGAGCTGAAGTGCTGGCTAATGAGGTGGTTCTCAGCCCTTTGTGCTCAGGGTTACTATGAGCTCATGATGTCGGCTGTGGAGCTCTCCCTAGAAAAACATGCCCAGATTAAAAATCTATCTTCTATTTCAAGGCACTCACAAGCTCTCGTTAGAATCCTCTTAAATAGCTACGGCACACAGAACAGCTAAACCTTTAACACAGCTGAAATTGATTTTTTTTTTTTTGAGACAGAGTCTCACTGTGTTGCCCAGGCTAGAGTGCCGTGGTGTCATCTTAGCTCACAGCAACCTCAAACTCCTGGGCTCGAGCAATCCTCCTGCCTCAGCCTCCCGAGTAGCTGGGACTGCAGGCAAGCGCCACCATGCCCGGCTAATTTTTTCTATATATTTTTAGCTGTCCAATTAATTTCTTTCTATTTTTGGTAGAGACGGGGTCTCACTCTTGCTCAGACTGGTTTCGAACTCCTGAGCTCAAACAATCCGCCCGCCTCGGCCTCCCAGAGAGCTAGGATTACAGGCGTGAGCCACCGTGCCCAGCCTGAAATTGATTTTTGTGAATGGCGTGAGACAGCCACCTAACTGCACATGATTCCAAATGGATCGCCAATTTCCCCACCTCATATTCCCCGCTAGTTTGAAAAGCCACCTTTATCACACCCCGCATTCCCACGGCCACACAGGTCTGCTTCTGGACTCTCGCCTCCGTCCTGTTGTTCTGTGTGTCTGGTCCCCTAAAGGGGCCCCGATGTTTCACTGCTGTGGCTTCCTCCTATGTTTCCATAGATTAAAAGGTCACGCTTGTTAAAATACTGACAATTCTACATGAACAAATGCTCTATAAACCAAAGACAAACTAGTCTTTCCTGGCACTAAAGAGAAGAGATCATTGTCTCTCTACTGCTATAAAACTGTTTTTTTCTTAGATTTTAGAAATATCATGTTTTCCCGGTTCATTTAAGGAATGCCCATATTTTGTAAAAACACACACATACGCAAAGCATGTAACGTGTCTATTTGTCCATTCCTGCGTGGTCACACGTGGGTTTGCCTACTGGGGCTTGGAGTATGTTTAGATGTGTGGTAGGGCGCTCGGCAGGTGGTAGAAGAGCGGTGTGCTACCCTCTCTCTCTCCGGGGTCGTGGACTTGGCCGGCCATCCCCGGCACTGGGCAGGCGGCCTCCTGGCCTCATGGTGTCCCCTTCCTCTCTGCAGATGGCCGATGCCATGGAGATGATGATCCTGAGCATCCTGGCACCGCAGCTGCACTGCGAGTGGCGGCTTCCCAGCTGGCAGGTTGCTTTGCTGACCTCGGTAGGCAGCCCGGCGGCTCTCTCCCATTGCATGCCATCCTGGTCCCCTGAGTGTCCCGCGGGATGTCCCCCTCTCTCCTGCTGCCGAGGGCTCGGCAGAAAAGAATTAAGCCCTTGACGGAGACACCGTGTCCTTAACTTCCGTTATTCCCCTCCCTCCTCACATAGTCTGACAGGTTTGCAGCCAACTCCATCCCAGCCAGGGGTCTAACTACTTGGCAGGGGGCAGACGGGGGTCCCAGACTTCCTGTTCAATTGCTGGGAACTTGAAACCCACCTGTATGTATCACTTCAACCTTATAAGCCTCACTTTTCTTGACTGCAAACAGGAGAGGCCAATCCCCCTTCTCCTCCCAGGGTGGTTTGAGAATTGGAAACAACACAGTGCCTGACATATAGTAGGTGTTCAATAAATGGTAGGTAGCTGTTGCTCCCTGGAATTAAGGCTTGGAGGAGACTGTGGCAGAGCCCTCGATTTCTGTCAGGGGGAGAGCAGCAGCAACCTTCTAAAAGACAGAGGGGAATGGCCAGTCCAGACAAGAGGATAATAATAATGATAATCACAAAAGCTAATATTTATTGAGCACATACGTACACAGGCCTTTACGTACATGGTATGTAATATATGCATAATATACATTGCGCCCTTTAATCCTTGCAACCCTATGAGCTAGGTACTAATTTGTGAACTAAAATAAGATCTTAAGCACCCCCCTCAGCTGTCTGAATGGAGTTCCTCTTGGCCCAGGGGACCCCAGAAATACCCTAAAGCTGAGTTGCTGGCCATGAGAAGGGAGGTCGGACAGACCTCGTCATACACCCTCCCTTCTTGGAGAATCCTTTGTAACTGATTACCCGGCCTAAGGCTATGCAGGACAAAGCTTAAACCACACCTGCAAGTCCTCAATTTACTTAACAGATCACTTGAGTCTGGGTAGATGTCTGGCAGCTTGTCTCCGATTAACAGATTTCCTTAACTTAAAACATTCCAGGTCTTTAGACAAAGCTTCATGTCTTTAACCAATTACAAATCAAAGAATCTGTAAACCCACCTATAACCTGTCATGCCCCATTCGAGATGTCCCGCCTTTTTGGGCCAAACCAATGTACGCCTTCCATGTATTGATTTATGACTTCGTGTGTAACTCCTGTCTCCCTGGAAGGTACAAACCCACACGTGGTGAGACCACTTGCTCAAGGCTTCTTGGGCATGGCTTTCTGGGCCACGGTCACACATATTCAGCTCAAAATAAACCTCTTTAAATTATTTCACAGAGTTTGGGTTCTTTTCCGTTGACATATTATTAGTTGAGGAAAATGAGGCACAGAGAGATTATTAGGTCACTCACTCGAGGTCACAAACCTATCTGGTGGCAGAGAAATTGCCAACAAGGGAGGCCTCCCAGAATGCTGGGGTTTTAAATGGATGACCGTTCTGCAATGGCCTGTATGCCTCAAGCGATCCTCCTGCCTCAGTCTCCCGGAGTGCTAGGTGTGAGCCACTGAGCCCGGCTACCATTTGATTTTTTAAAACAATTTCCAAGTTATATGCCAAAGAGCCCTCAGCTATCGCTTATGGAAAATTATTTTTAGTGATCTAATTTGCTGACAGCTTGATTAGGTTCTCCTTCAATTCCGTTGAAAAGCATAATAAAAAAATAATAATAATATTGGAAACTAAGTGACTTGCAAAAGGATTTATGTGACATTGGTGTCCCTTTTGAGGCACCCTGGACAGTTTACATCGAAAAGCAATGTGCTTTGAGGTTCCTTGGTGTAGTGAGAGATGGGGCAGGGAACAGGGAAGACCCCTAACTTGTTCTCAGGAAGGAGTTTGTAGGGACGTTGAGGAATTGGAAACTAATTCCTTTAAAATGATCCACGTCTGCTTCTTCCTTGGAACACCTCTGTGTATCTCCTGTAAGCATCCCGCTGCCCTGGGACAAGCCAGGAGGAATGCTTTTGGGGTCAGACAAAACTGAGGCCATTCCTTCCTCTCTCTGGGCCTCAGTTGCCTTATCTGTAAAATGGGTCTAATGATAGCACCATGTTGTAGGTACGATGTGTGTATTAAGCATTTAGCGTGGTGTCTGGCACCTGGTCAGGAAGAGCATGGTGACGAGGTTGCAGTTAACCTGCCTGGGTTTAAGCCTTGGCTCTGCCCTCTCCTTTCAGGGATACCGAGTAGGCTTCTTAACCTTTCTGAGCCTCAGCGCCCCACGTGTTCAATGGGTATGATGGATCAAACCCCATCTGCTGCGAATCTGAGAATTAACAACGTAACAACGTCTTGGCCCGGCTGACAGGGAGCACTCAGCTCCCATCCCAGACCCCGTCTGCCTGTGTTTCATACCTTCCAAACTCTGCCTTGCAACCCTTGGTATTTGCTTAGCATTAGGGCAAGACACTCTTTGGTATGGTGTGAAACCGGTAAAAGGCTCTCCATGAATGTTGGCTCAGTATTATTATTTAGGGTGCAACATCACAGGTTCGGTTTGCTGTTTCCTTTCTCTGCGGTGCTCCGTGCCTCTGTCTAACAGGATCTGTCTTTCCACCCACAGGTGGTCTTTGTAGGCATGATGTCCAGCTCCACGCTCTGGGGAAACATCTCAGACCAGTACGGCAGGAAAACAGTAAGGCAACCTCTTCCGACCGCGTGTCCCCTGGGTTCTCTCTGTGATGTAAACCTGGCAACGGGCAGGCCCAGTGAGGAGCTCTGTTCAAGTGCAGTGAGAGGACATTGCGCTAAGGCCACTGTGGACTCTTTTCAGATCATGCGTTCCTAGTGGGACCCAAGCATGTATATTTCAGAATCTGGGCAATGCTCCTGGTACCTATTCGTTTCCCCTAGACGCTAACCATTTCCTTACTGGTCCTGGCTGGGGCAGTCAAGGGATGGTAGACAAAGACATTGGCTCTCTTGCCTTGAAGTGAGTCATTTCTCAATCCCAGCAGGACTGAGCTCTGGTGCCCACTGTGGGGACCTGTTCGTGAGGGACGCCCTGAATTATCAGCCTGCCTGGCCCAGTCTCACCAGTGGGATCACTGCTCAGATAAACTAGCATCCTTATCTTAGGGTCTGCTCTGGGGGGAGCCCAGACATGACACGAAATGGATTTGCAATCAAAAAGGGAGAAGGAAACTTACAGATCTGAGCCCTGAAGGCGGGTGGACCTGGGTTCTGTCCCAACTTTGCCACTGCAGGCTGTGTGATCTTGGGCCAGTGAATGGATCTCTCTGAGCATCAGTTTCCTCATATATATCAAGAAGAAAATAACAGAACCTACACTGGAGGGTTAATTGAGGTGATGGGCGTGAATGTCTTTGTACAGTGCCAGGCACGGGGTAGGCACAGAACACGTGCGAGCTGGAACTCCTAACTTCGAACGGGTTCCCAGGCAACTTCTAACATTGCCCCAGGTGATGCTGATGCTGCTAGTCTGGGGACCACACTGTCAAAACTATTGGCTTACACTAACGAAAATCTGCCCCTGGAGTTGGGAGTGGGCCACCTCAACAAACTTAGAATTCTGGTAGGAAGGAAGAAGTGAAATACGGATGTTGGATCAGCAATAGGCAATCTCCACGTCGCAAGCCCTCCCGAGCCCGAATCATGCATTAGCTCATCCAGCCCCCTTACTAACCACTGAATAGGTACTATTATCACCCTGACTTTACAGGAGAGGAAACCGAGGCACAGAGAGTGGGCACCTTGCCCAAGGCCACACGGTGTGTGTGTTCTTTCTAAGTCCAGATCTTTATTTAATTTTTTTTGTTTGAGACAGAGTCTCACTCTGTTGCCCGGGCTAGAGTGAGTGCCGTGGCGTCAGCCTAGCTCACAGCAACCTCAGACTCCTGGGCTCAAGCCATCCTCCTGCCTCAGCCTCCCGAGTAGCTGGGACTACAGGCATGCGCCACCACGCCCGGCTAATTTTTTCTATATATTTTTAGTTGTCCAATTAATTTCTTTCTATTTTTAGTAGAGACGGGGTCTTGCTCTTGCTCAGACTGGTTTCGAACTCCTGAGCTCAAACAATCCGCCCTCCTTGGCCTCCCAGAGAGCTAGGATTACAGGCGTGAGCCACCCCGCCTGGCCTAGATCTTTATTTTCACCGTGATACTAGTGGCTCGACTCT
>CAUYSK010120676.1:0-21689 GCA_963575035.1 Avahi laniger | reverse complement strand
ATTTCTTTCTATTTTTTTGGTAGAGGTGGGGTCTCACTCTTGCTCAGGCTGGTCTCGAACTCCTGAGCTCAGAATGATCCGCCCACCTCGGCCTCCCAGAGAGCTAGGATTACAGGCGTGAGCCACCGCGCCCGGCCGAGTGCAGGAAGTTTTTGAGTGAGTGCTCTTAGGATCAACACTTGCAGGAAAGGATAGAAGGAAGCAGGATTGGACAGAAGAAATTGGGCTGCAGAGTAAACACAAGGCTTCAGTTAATCCTGAAGAGAACTCTGAAATAGGGTTAATATCCCACCCTCTGGAGAGCAAGTGTCTTACCAAGGCATCTGACACACTTGCCATTTCCTGCTTAACCAGTTCAATTTGCATGATGTTATCAATGTAGTAGATCAATATAGTGATGTTTTGAGAGACCTCCAGCTGGTCAGGTCTGTTTAGATTATTTTATGACAGAAGGCGGGAGAGTTAACATAGCCGTGGGGCAATACTATAAATGTTATTGTCCTTTCTGAGTGAATGTGAACTGTTTCTGCTCTCCTTTCTGGAAAAGGAAAGAATGGAAAAGAATTCATTTGTCAGATTAATGGCTGCATACTGTGTACTTGAGGCCCTGTTAATTGGCTTTCGCTATGATATTACATACAACAAAGCAGCTATATAACTAGGGTACTACTTAGTTGAGTTTGCAGTAGTTCACTATTATCCTCCAGGGTCTGTCTGGGTTTTGTAGCAACCAGATTGGTGAATCAAATGAAGATATACTGGAGACTGCTATCTTTGTACCCTTTAAATCTATGCTGTCCAATATGGTAGCCACTAACTCAAATATACATTTCAAGAAGTTAGAAAAAGGGAACAAGACTGGTCGTGGTGGCTCACACCTGTAATCTTAGCACTCTGGGAGGCTGAGTCAGAGGATTGCTTGAGGCCAGCAATTTAAGACCAACAAGAGCAGAACCTCTCTACAAAATCAGAAAAATTAGCCCAGCCTGGTGATGTACACCTGTAGTCCCAGCTACTTGGGAGGCTGAGGCAGGAGGATCACCTGAGCCCAGGAATTGGAAGTTGCAGTGAGCTATGATGATACCACTGTACCACTGTACTCTAGCCCTGGCAACAGAGCAAGGCTGTCTCAAAAAAAAAAAAAAAAAAAAGAGAACAAATTATACTCAAAGAATACAGAAGAATATAAATAATAAAAGAACAGAAACTAATGAAATACAAAATAAATGTACATTATTGAAGACCAACAAAGCTAAGTTTGTTCCAATATCAAGAATAAAAAAGGAGGCCAGGCGCAGTGGCTCATGCCTGTAATCCTAGCATTCTGGGAAGTTGAGGCGGGTGGATCGTTCAAAGTCAGGAGTTAGAGACCAGCCTGAGCAAGAGCGAGACCCCGTCTCTACTAAAAAATAGAAAGAAATGATCTGGACAACTAAAATATATATATAGAAAAAATTAGCCGGGCATGGTGGCACGTGCTTGTAGTCCCAGCTACTCAGGAGCCTGAGGCAGTAGGATTGCTTGAGCCCAGGAGTTTGAGGTCGCTGTGAGATAGGCTGACTCCATGGCACTCTAGCCGGGCAACAGAGTGAGACTTTGTCTAAAAAAAAAAAAAAAACAAAAAAAACCCAGACAGTTATTTTGTGGATATTGACAAACTGATTCTAAAATGCATATCAGAAAAGAAAAAAAAACAGAATTACCACATAATATCAAAGAGTAAAAAGTCGAAGGATTGACACTATCCAACTTCAAGAATTACTATACAGCTGAAGTGACCAAGACAGAGTGGTATTAGCAAAAGAATAGACAAATATATCAATAGGACACAATAGAGAGCCAAGAAATACATCCACACAAATATTGCCAATTAATCTTTGGCAAAGAAGCAAAGGCATTTTAATGGAGAAAGGATAGTCTTTCCAGCAAATGGTACTGGAACAAGTGAACAGCAATATGCAGAAAAATTAATCTAGACACAGTCCTTATACTTCTCACAAAAATTAACTAAAAATGGATCATAGATCTAAATGCAAATGCAAAACTAAAACTAAATGCAAAACTGTAAAACTCCTAGAAGATAAAATAGCAAAAAATTTAAGCAACTTTCAGTTTGGCAATGACTTTCTAGATACAACACAAAAAGTACAATGCATGAAAGAAAAAAATTGATAAGTTGAACTTTACTAAAATTAAAAACTTCTGCTCTGCCAAAGACATTGTTTAATGAATGAAAAGACAAGCCACAGACTGAGAAAATATCTTTGCAAAACACATATCTGATGAAGGACTTACAATGAAAATAGCTAAAGAACAATTAAAACTCAACAATAAGCAAACAAACAACCCAATTAAAAAATGGGCAAAAGATCTGAACAGACACCTCACCAAAGATAAACAGATGGCAAATAAGCATATGAAAATATGTTCAACATTATACATCATTACAAAATTGCAAATTAAAACAATAAGATACTGCTATACTATTTTTAAATGTACTCTTCATTTGTTTTAATCAGATATGGTAGGACATGCAGACACAGAAATTACTGTCATGAAAGACATTTCTATACTCACAGATCCTGAAAACAGGAGACACATGGCATGTCGTTCAGGGTCACATGGGGGAACACCAGAATCAGCCAAGGGGCAGATGGAATGAGCGGAAAGCATGGCAAAGCCTTCAATGTAATTTTCACAGGGAGAAATGAGCGAGGCAAAGTATGCAAGTTGAGGATTAGCTAGTTTGAATAGTTTTAATGGGCTCTGGGGTGTAGGAACTGTCCGAAGTTGTCTGGTACTTGGCTCTGGGTTGATTAGGGCAAGGGAATGTTGATATAGTGTGTGAAAGTTCCATAAAGGAGGTAGGGGCAGGGGTGGACTGTCGGTTTTTGATTGGTTGGTTTGCCTGTGAAAGGCATGCTTATGAGGGAGTCATCTGCTATGTCTAGGAATTAGCTATCCATGGGAAGAACAGTCTCTCCCTAATCAGCAAGGCCCTCAGAAGACAAAGTACCATAAAATAAAGAAAACGAAAAACCAAAATTAATGCAACATGCCTATCAGAATGGCTAAAATCCAAAACACTGACAATATCAAATGCTGTCAAGAATGTGGTGCAACAGGAATTCATTCATGGGTGGGACCACAAAATTTTACAGCCACTTTGGAAGATAGTTTGACAGTTTTTTTTATAAAGCTTAATATAAGCTTACCATATGAACCACCATTCATGCTTCTAGGTATTTACCTAAATTAGTTGAAAATTTATGTTCATACAAAAACCTGCATATGAATATTTATAGCAACCGAGACTATTTTGAATTTTTGAATTTTGACAATTCAAAATTTCCAAAAAGTAGAAGCAACCAAGATCTCCTTCCATAGGTGAATGGATAAACAAAATATGATACTTCCATAAAATAGAATATTTTTTAGTTATTAAAAGAAATGAACTATCAATCTGCAAAATGACATAGAGCACACTTAAATGTATACTGTTAAGTGATAGAAGATAGTCTGAAAAGGCTACATAGGTATGATTCCATTATATGTCATTTTTGAAAAGACAAAACTATGGAAACAGTAAAAAGTTCATTGGTGGCCAGGGATTAGGAGGTAGAGGAGAGGAAGGGATAAATAGGTGGCGCACATAGCATTTCTAAGGCTGTGAGACTATTCTATTCTGTATGGCATTTTAATGGTGGCCATATGATATTATGCATTTGTCAAAATTCGTACACTTATATGACACAAAGAGTGAACCATAATGTAAACAATGGACTTTTGTTAATTACAAGGTATCAATATGGATCCATTAATTGTAACAAATGTATCACATTAATGTAAAATATCCGTAATAGGGGAAACCGTGTTGCAAAGATGGGATATGTAGAAACTCTCGGTACTTTCTGTGCTATTTTTCTGTAAACTTAAATCTGTCCAGAAAGAGTCTCTTAAAAAGTGAAAAGGCAAGCACAACACAAGAAAAGATATTTGCATTTTGTCTAGCTGACAAAAGATTAATTCAAAATAATTAGAAAACCATAACAAATAAATAAGAAAAAGAAACATTTTTTGAAAGAAAAGGAAAGGTGATGAAGAGGAAATTCACAGAAACAAAACCAAAAAAGCCAATGTATGTATTGAATGCAGTTACAGTACTCAAAACAATAAAATTGATATGGATCTCTTATTGACGAAAATTTAAAAGT
This sequence comes from Avahi laniger, assembly GCA_963575035.1. Taxonomy (NCBI): domain Eukaryota; kingdom Metazoa; phylum Chordata; class Mammalia; order Primates; family Indriidae; genus Avahi; species Avahi laniger. The sequence continues at coordinate 17,475 of CAUYSK010120676.1, read as the reverse complement.
TGGACAATTTCAAATGATAGTGGGACTGTAGAGCATGAGGAAGTCTCAGACATTGCTGTTAGGCATGTAGATTGAAGCATTTGCCCTGGCAAGATCCAGTTATTTAGAACTCGTGCATATCATTCAACACAGCAACTGCACCTGCTGGAATAAATCCAAGAGAGACACACTTGCACAAAATGAGACACATACAAAAATTGTCATAACAACATAGTTGACAATGTTGAAAATAATGGAAATAACTAAAGAAAAGAATAGATAATGAAATATATGCAGTGGAATATTACAAAGTATTTAAATGAGTAACCTTGAACTACATGCATTAACAGGAATAAATCTCCAAAACAATGTTGAATGAAAAAAGCAAAGTTATATGTAGATAATGATATTTGAAAACATGCAAAGTGATTATTGAGGATACATATATATGTACTAATAAAATAAAAACATGAAAGGAAATAATAAAAAGCTTGTTGTGAGGAAGTGATTACCTCTGAGGAGAAAGAGAAAAGGAATTGGAGAAGGTTACACAAGGAGCTTCCACTACACCTGTAATGTTTTCCTTCTTTAAATAAATCTGAAGCAAATATTGGCAAAATGTCAAGATTTTATTTAAAGCTGGGTGGGGGTACGTGACTGTTTGTTCTCTTTGTTGCTATCCTCTTCTGTATATTTGAAGTACTCAACTTTAATTAGTAAAAGAATGAGTAGATAATAAATCAGCTCCGTAGTGTTTATCTTAAAGATGAGAAAGAAATAGTGAGTGAAAGATGTTGGTTGGAACAATGAGCTCTTAAGAACTATCCCCATGATAATATATTGAGTTCAGTGGGCTCTGCTCCAGAGACAGTGATGAGACTTAATGCTGTCATGAACATACAACAGGGAGAATGATTCCTAAAACCAGCAGCAGTGACAGGGTCAAAAGCCCTCATACTCTTAACTGTCCCAGCAAAGAAAGCTGTCCCAAATCAACATTTGCAATGATCTGATGGGAATGGGAGGATTCTCTGCATCAGGACTCCCCTTGTTCTCAGAAAACACTGTCGGCTGAGCTGTCATTACTAACAAAACCCAAATGGAGAGTGAAAGCTTTGTTTCTCTCTTTGCCCACCCCTCCAACGCTGATGTAGCTATTCAATTGTTAAATAAACTGTTGTATCGCACATCTGCACTGTGCTGATATGAAAGCTGATAATCCAGTCTGTAATTATGAGGAGGAGTGTGGATGTTGTGTGATATAAAGTTTATATGCATACAGATTGATTGGAGAAGCAAATAAACACTCAGCAGGATTTAGGATATATAGAGATTATGAATCTTCTTGAGATTTTGGGGTGGGTTTGGCTTTTCTCCAAAAAGGAAATCCATTGATCTCTAAAAGTAAAGGGAGAAACGAGAGAAAATAGAGGCATATGTGATATGAGAATCTTCATTTTTTTAAGACTTTTCTTCCTTTCTTCAGTCCATGGAAACCAAATTTAACCCAAAAATAAGGACAAGAGTAAAAATTAGCAAGAACTGGTTTCTGAATTGGCCAACACAAAGATCAAATATTAATAGTAAGGCCTAGAAATGTACTAAAATGGGCATCTGGAAGACTGAGCTTGAAACTTTGCGCCGACATTCATTACCACTTCTTTGTAATTTAGTCATTTCATCTATAAAATGAAGGTTTGAGACTAGATCAATGTTTCTCAAATGTGATTCTTAGGTGGTCTACGTTGGAATCTTGTAGAGGTACTAATGACAAATACAGATTCCTGGACCACACCACAGACCTACAGGATTAGTATGCATTGGCCAGGCTAATAACATATTAAATGTATTGTAATTACTTCTTCATGAATTTGTGTATACAGTTCAAGATCCATTAATGAGTGCACCAGATCTTAAATGCCTCTTCCTGTGCCAATCTTTGATGATTAAACATGATTCCATTTGACTACGTCTCTAGATTCTATGATATTTCTCCACATTCTGTAAGAGAACTAACTTGGCTGTTTTCTTAAGTTTTTGATGAATTTTCTAAAGAAGGCAATGTGTGATCTACCTTTTGAATAAAATTGTCCATGTATTCTAGCACAAAGAGTTTTTTCTAGAAGTATCTGTTGATGATACTGATGAAGATAATAACAAATAGAATGGATACTGCTTACACTCTGAGCATGATCATTTAATTTCATGCAATAAAACGAAATGGGGATATTTATAAAAGTTATTTAGAAAGGAAGGTAAGATCTTTCACAGGAAATTCCCAGGATTAACTTCCTTAGTTTGCTCCCTTCTATATTCATCTGCAATATTTCACTGTGTTGATTTTAGTTCAGTTTCTATAAATTTGCTTTCTACTCCTTTTCTTTCATCAAATATTTGCTAAATCTTCTAAATGCCAGGAGTTTTGCTTCATGCATGGGATACTAAGATTTGAAAAAGACACGGTTGCATGCTCAGGGAACTCACAAGTTTGGGGGTGAAGGAACAATAAACACTTACATAACATTGTGGGGGCTTTTAAAACAGTTATGAATAAGGTGATTTAGCACCACAGAAAAGCAAGCAACTTGCCCTCTTTTGGGGACTTCAAGGAAGATTTCACCAAAGAGGCGACACTGGATCTGGGTCTTAGAAGCTGTGTTGTACTAGAGTGGGAAGGAGAGGAAAGAAGGCCAGGAGGAATGCGAAGAAAATTCCAGCAAGAGGGAAAGCCTAACCAAAAGCACAAAGATTTAAAATAGTACCTATCATGTGCTTAGGAAATAATACACTATTCTTTGTTTTAGGAAAAAAAGATGGAATATGAGTTTAAAAAATAAATTTGGGCCTTTCCGCCGTGGCACGCAACCTGGTTCAGTGGAGTTCAAGATGCTGATGAACTTAACGTCTGGTGCCTCAAAGAATGTGTTCTTCAAGTGGATATTTGAATACATGGCCATTGATACATACAGAATAGAGGTTTTTGCTTTTTTTTTTGTCCCTTTCAGGGTGGTAGCAAGGGTGAATTTTGAGATAATCCTAATTATCTATAGGAATATTTATCTGAGAATTTTGTGCCTCTGCCCTGTAGCTGAGTTGACTTCATAGAGAATTTCTGTAGAGTTCAATTCCATTATTTGAAGTAGTTTTTCTATCTACTAACCCTGGTCTGAAACTTGATACAGTGCTAATGCCAAAGAGCATGTCCTTAATCCTGGTTCATATACTTTACAAAGATATGACTAAGTCTAGCTCTGCAAGTAGACAGTTAGAACATATTAATTCTAAATGGATGATCTATTTTACAACTAAGACTACTTTATGAACTGTGCCTTAACTTAACAAAAGTCATTTTTGAATTCCATTGTTTTGACTATTCTGAAGATATGTTTTATAGGATACTCATAAATATTACTGTTGAGGCATGTATATGCCTCATAAAGTAGTCTTAGTTTCTATGAGGCTGAGGCAGGAGGATCACTTGAGGCTAGTATTAATAGTTTGAGGCCAGCCTGGGCAACGCAATAAGACCCAGTCTCTAAAAAAAATTTTTTTTTAAATCTCTTTCTCATTTTTTGTTTGTGTATAGGTAGAATTCTAAAGATATCTTCCAGATTCTCATCCACTGTTTATTCAGTACTAATCCAGGTACTGCTATGAAAGGACTTTTCAGATGGAATTAAGGTCAATCATCAGCTGATCTTAAAGTAAGGAAATTTATAGGTAGGATTATCTGGGAAGATCCAATGTAACCACATGAGCCCTTAAAAGTAGAATAGGAGGGCAGAAGAATCAGAAACAGTGGGAGATTAGAGAGATTGAAAGCAAGAGAAAGACTTGACCTGCTGACTTTGACAGTTAAGGAAGGGGGTTACAAATAAGGAATGCAGGCAACCTCTAGAAGCTGAGAACAATCCCAGGCCAGCAACCAGTAAAGAAAAACAGGGCTTCAGTCTGTGTCTATCAATACAACCACATGGAACTGAATGTTATGACGCACCTGCACGAGTGTAGAAGTGGATTCATCCCCAGAGCCTTCAGAAAGGAAGGCAAGCTGCCACCATCTTGCTTTCAGGCTATAAAGCCTGGGGGAAAAGGACCAGCAGGACCATGCTTTGTCCAGATTGCTGAACCAGACATCTGTGAGATAGCAAATGGGTGCTATTTTAAGTCACTAACTTTGTGGCTTAAATAGTAATAGAAAATCAAACATATATAAAACATAAAACATCTAAATAGATTTGTCTAACATTTCATTGAGAACAAAGTCTGTACATTGTTCTCCTAAGAGAATTCTCCTTATTCTCCTATATATGACTCTCCTAATTCAGACATGATTCAGTATAAGATGATGAATTAACAAACTGAAGAAGGGATCATGTGTTAAGTGGATAAAGAAATAATAAATGGATAAAGAAAAATAAGTTACTATGAATATCTTGCTCATTGCATTGTTTTCTAAGTAATTTTCACTGTGATAGATTTAGAAAGCCCATATTCATTAGGAAAATTAAAGTATATCTTTTTTCATAACTATACATTGAAAAGAGAAAGAACGAAGTTTTTTTTAACTGACTGACACTACAAAAGCAGTGAAGTAAAATGCTGCTATGAAATTCATACTACCTACCATAAGGAATCTCAAAGATTTGCAAGATTGTACGTAGAGAGGAAAATCTCTATAGTTTCTCCCCAACATAGCCCCAGGTTTGGTCTTATGTAGTTGCTGTTGTCGTATGTACCATAGAATTGAAAGCAGACTTTGCTGATGAGCCTTTTAATAATTCCATGTCGACGTAGGAGAGAATTGGCCACAGGCTCCCAGCCTCCTTGAAATGTGAAATATGCTTATATACTTCAAGTGTGGCAGAGTTCACAGTGCTTGCTCCCCTCCGGACACCTTGAGCATGATGTCTCTTTTGTTAGGAGATTTTTGTATGGTTTATTGTGTGCACAAGTGTAAGCCCAAGTCATTGACGTCAAAACACAGACTCCATGTTTTCCTGTAAGACATCCGTGTCATTTTTAAAACTATCAAAAAAGATAGTGAGAGCTGTCCCACAAGTTCTGGTCTTTAGTGGAGTTGATGAAACACACTCAGAAATAAATAGCTTCATTCAAACTAGAGCTTAAAAACACCAGATTGATCCATTGGTTTCAAACGGTTTTTCAGTAGCAGCTGACAGCGGCATCCTGCGGAGCTCAAAAGATGGTCTTGTCTTATTGGAAACTGGGCCTTTCAAACACAGCCATCATTCAGAACACTTCAGAAAGCCCTTCTCCTTCTCCCTGGATAGTAGACTCCAACCCTTTCTCTTCCTCTTGAAAATTTTCCTTCATAATTGATCAACTCAGGAAGAAAGGAGGGGAAATGCAGAGCCCATATACGTTTTTATATATTCCAGACATACATTTCTTACATGATTAAGCATATGAAAAATATAATTGACCTCCTTCCTAGATTTCCAAGACTACCAAATATTATAATCTTAAATTTTTAAAATATATTTCTCTTTTGTTTATTCTGAATTTAATTAGAACTACACTTTCTCACATGCAGTAAGGGAGATTTCAGAGAATAAATATTACATTTTGCTGTTCTAAAAGTACTTCCGTTGTCCATGTTTTCCCTCATTCCATTATAATTAATTTAATGAACTTCTACTGAACACCTACTAGCATGAACTAAGCTCAGTACTTGGGACTGGGAATATGCATATTAATTGGATGCAGTCTCTACTCATGAAAAGTTCATAATCTACTTAATCAACAAATTTCACACACACCCCCATGCATACCCACGAACTAGTGAACAGATACCAATTAAGAATTATTTATACAATTAAGACTATCCAAGCTCATCTCAGTGTAGGAATGGGGAAATTTCTCAATAAAGTATGACCTGACCCTTTCACCTACTCTCAAATGGATTTTTATCATCTATTATTTATCAATCGATCTCTGAGTCTGAACTAAATCAATGTATTTGGTGCTGTCCTCTTAAAGGCAATCGTACTTCTTAGAACTGAAATGTACTAAGGGACTCATCATTGTTATCCTTAAACAATCTTTGTAAATAGTATAAAAATTAGTCACCATTTTTATCAGGGTTGAGACAAGGAATCTAAGCAGGGGAGACTAAAAAGTACAATGATGTCCTTTAAAGTCCAACATGCGCCAAAAACATGTGCATAAAAACACTCTATAAGAGTATTTTTTTAAGTTGTAAATTGTTCTAAGGGTGATTCAGAGAAAACATCCTTAAATACAATGACTCTAAATAGAAATACAATGATGTTAAATCAAACTTAAAACATGCTTAGTTACTTTTTGAGAATTTGAGGCCTTTTTAAAAAAAACAGGCAATTCTAAATGAATGAGTGGAAACAGGAGCAGAGGTTCTGAGAAGAAAATGGAGATCCCCTCCTCTGACAACTTCACAGCTAAAAGCAGAGGAAATTGAAATATTAGTTCCCTTCTCAGAATGAGATATCTTCCTTTCCAGAAAATCTTGAAAATCATTAAAATTCCCCTTCTCCTTGGTGCCAAACTTTCATAAATACGGTGCTGTGTGATTCAGGATTTCGCATAATTATACCTTGTTGTATTTTACCATCACCTAATAAAGTACTTTATTTCAATAAAACAGAAACTAGACCATACATGATTGTTAGGCTCCATATCAATTGTTTCTCATTAATGTTGCAGAAAAACGATTAGCATTTTGAAGCAAACAAGGTGTCCTTAGTTAGTGGGACATGACCCTGCTGTCACTAAATTATATCTATGATTAATGATCTCCTGCAGTTTAAAGTTTGAATCATAACAAATAGATTATAAGCGAAAAATAGGGTAGGGATAGAGAAATGTCGGAAAGATGAACCTTAAGACTTGAATCATACATGCCATTGTTCAATATTGAATTCAGCTCATAATGCAATTGACCTCAAGGTTGACGCTCAAATTCCATTGCGGTGGTTTTCAATCCTGGCCACACATGAAAATCACCTGGGGAGCTTTTTAAAAATCCCAGTGTTTGGGTCCCACCTCCGACTAATTAAATTCTCTGGAGGTGAGACCTGGGCACTCTGAGATTTTCAAAGAATAAATGCCACAATATCCACATTTAAGAAATGAAATTAGAGTCATTAAAAAAAACAGAAAAAGAGGAAATCTATATTTAAACATATTATAAAAAAATTTTTTGGTATGGGTTTTCTATGTTATGTTGACACAATAAAAATTGTGTTTTTGTAACATATTTCTTAGTCCTGAGCTAAATAGAGAATTTTTGTGCATTAGTTTGTAGGTATTTATTTTATCACTAGTAGTATCATTTTGTTCTTTGAAAGAGAATCCATTATAATCACAATCAGATTTGAGAAAGTCAAAACCTACGAAGTTATAGAGAATAATTTTAGAACTATATGCAAAAAGGTTGTTTTGTGGAGATATATGTATATGTAAACTCACACACCTACAATACTGTAGATCTCTTTTAAATAAGTCTGATTTCGGAGCCATCCAACCAGATAACAATAGGTTTGTTATCAGAAACACTAGAAAGACTTGACTATTATAACCTAACATTACCTAAAATGAGATACTCTGGGGTGCATCAGCAATAAAACAAATATAGGATTACATTAAGACTTTCACAAGTGCTAAGTATTGAAATTATTATGATAAACCTCCAAACCTAGTTCAAAGAAAACAATTCTTCATTCATTAAACAAAGATTTTCCATATTTGTTAATATAAAACAGCTTATTCCAAATTTTCTGCACATAAAATTTTGGATAAGTTCATTGGACTTTTCTAAAGTTGAATTTTTCAAAAATATTAGTGTCCTTAATACATATCAGCCAGCTAATTGGGTATTCTATCACTATATCATTTGTGACATGTTCATACATACAATATTAGTGAGTGTATTTTTTTTGAAGATTTCATATCTGACATACTTCATAGCTAGTTGGAAGCTGAGAAAGGAAAGGAAAATCTAAAAGGTTGGGAAGGAAGGAAGGAAGCACAGGAGGAAGGAAGCAAAGGAAAGGGATGGAACCAAATAAAACTTGTTGTTCTCTATTACCCCTAGCTCTAAGTGCATTTCTACTACTCATTCTTGCCTCCTTCTCTTTCATTTATCTCTCCATCCCTCCCCTGTCAAATATTCCTAGCAACTCCTAAAGTTTGCGGATTGTCAACATATTTACTGAAGCAGTTTCACAAAGAATTTATTATAGATTCCATAAATAAATAATTTCTAGTCGAAGTACCGAGTAACCTTCTTAGACCTTGTATAGATCACCCAATTTGAAGACACTTCATTTGCTCTACTTCCTACAGTTCTGTTAAAATCATGTGTTGATGTACAGTTATTGAATGTATTTACTTTATTATTTGAGTCTTTTCATCTTAATAGTTCTATCTGTTAAACTCAATATGTTGAATCCTTTCAATTCAGACATTAGTATGTTCTATGATACTAATTTTTGTGAATCTGGTGAGTTGCGAGATCTTTTTAGTGCTTATATTCAGCCAGTTCTTTATTTTTTTCTCTGCTAATATGCTGTTACTGTGGTTTTGAACTCTATTATCAATAAATTACTGGCTTTAATTGAGTCATTTCAGATAAAGAGAAACTGGTACAGATATTTAGATTCTTTCACACATATAAACCATTTCAAATACTTTTAGTGTAACTTAGAAATAGCTAATAATCAGAAGAAAATAGAAAAACACCTTTATTTTCTAATAATACCTATTATTATTTGGGATCATCATTCCAAAAAAGAAGTAAAATCTTCATTTAGTTTAATGACACAAAAAAGTAGTTGATTATATAATTAGTTAATTCGTTGCTAACTAATTTTACGTACTGGTGAAGGCATTTAATTGTGAGTCCTCCCCACCTTTGGAATATATTAACATTGAAAATCATGGATTAAATTCTTGGGCATATTGAAAAGGTAAATATAATGGTGATATGTGTTATATAAATATGTGCATAAATATGTAGGTAGAAATAAGATTTGGAAATGGTTGGACTGGTATGTTATCTTATCAGTTATAAATTTTTTTTTTAGATTCTAAACTTGCTGCCAAATTTTGTGCTTAGTTGGAGAGAGTTTCATATGATTTTTTGTATATTTATTTATGGTATTTTTTCACTAAAAATGCATCATTACCTTAGCAGCTGCTACACCACATGGAGCAGCATGTGTGCTTTTTAAAAGAGATCCAGAGCACCTTCCCCCAGAAACCCAGAGCCAATATGCTTCAGGAAGTCTGCAGTAGGACTCAGATTTCACCAGCAAGATAATGTACAATTTAGATATTTTCACAGGATTTTATTTCCAATAATAATTTTCTATACCATTTATTCTTTTCTAAGTTTTCTATTTAAGAATATGGTTTCAAAAAAGGAAAAATATATAAAGTTAATGCATAGTGAAATAAGACTTAAAATACATTCTCCTTTGCTTGGGGCCATTTTAGAAGGAGTTTGCGACTATCTCTACTTAACAACAGAAATAGGAAACAAAAAAAATACAAATGAGTAATGGTATATGTTTCATGAATGAGCCTTTCCCTGGGTTTACATTATTTGAGAGAATCTTCACCTTGTTTTTTATTTCACATGTGTGTGTGGACAGGGGAAGGAGAGGAGAGGAGAGATATGGACATGAGTCACTCCAAGTCTACTTAGTCTTTCTCTGCTTAGGCACTTAAGTTCCTGTCCCAATTGTCATGGATCTCTTGAAACTCTTAACTTCAGTCTCCAGCCTCAACTCCGTACATCGAATTTTATGATTCTGTCTTTGGGCATTTTTCAGGTTATCTTTGGATAACACACTTTCAAGGCTACTACTCAGATCTGGCATAGGCAAATACACAATTGAGCAGTGCTAGCAAAGTGATCCATAAATGTAATGCATTGTATATTTTGTGTAAATTACACTAAGCAATTAGTTTCCTGGCTTTTTTATGAAATTACATGTTTTGAATGAAAAGTCTGATTTAAGTTATACAGACTTTATAGGTAAATAAGACTGTCTCATCAAAACACATTAAGTTCAAGATATGTAGTGGATTATTATAAATCCCCCTGTCAAAATAACACTCCAAGGGTTGTAATTTGCGAGTATATTTATATATTTATGGAAAGAAGTAAAGATACAATTTCGAAGCATGTCATAAGAAAATGATATACACATCAAGATTCCCGAAACTGTTTTCATGTGATCAAGTATCTATGAAGAAAATCAAGTATTTGAATGCATGTAGGTCATTAAATATGAAATGTCTGATTTCAAATCAAAAATGCAGTTTATAATATCTCAAACAAGAATCATACAATTAATCAAAGTATGTACCTAAACTATCAACACAGTTTTGCCATCTTAACAGTAGCTTACTTATGCCAGAAGCGAAGAAGCCTGGAGAGTGAATGGCGATGATGAAATTGTGAAAGGCATTTCCCACAGCTTGTTGAGAAATGAATATTTTTCCTTGCAAGAAGTGGTACCAAGCCTGGAAGAAGTGGTAGTCAGTTGGTGCAAGGTCTGCTGAATTCAGTGGATGACAAATAGTTTCCAAGTCCAGCCTCTGTAGTTTAAGCAGCATTGTTTGTGCAACATACGGTCTCGAGCATTGTCTTGCAACAGGATTGGCCTGTCTCTATTGACCAATCTTTGCTGCTTAATCACAGGCATTCTCATCATTTCGTCCAGCTGGTTGCAGTAGACATTCACTGTAATCAATTTTCTGGTTTCATGAAGCCCTAGTGGATAATGCCAGCACTGGACCACCAAATAAACACCATTAGCTTTTTTTGATGAATATTTGGTTTTGGACTGCATTTCGACACTTTATCTTTTTTAAAAATTTATTTCAAAATATCAGGGGGGTACACATATTTTGATTACATAATTTTTTTGTACAGTTTGAGTCAAAAGACATTTTATTAAAAAGGCTCTTGAATGTTTATAGATGCACAATTCACAATTGCAAAGATGTGGAAACAATCCAAGTGCGCATTAATACATGAGTGGATTAATAAAATGTGATATATGTATACCATGGAGTTCTACTCAGCTGGCACTTCCTCTTTACCAAAACAATTGTGCCAAACACTTGGAATTGTCAAAAAGGATCTATTTTTCATCACATGTAACAATATGGTACAGAAATGGTTTACCTTTTTGTCATGACAGTAAAAAAAGGCAAAACTTCTAGACAACTTCTCTACTGATGCTCTCTAATTCATGTGGAGCCCATCCATCCAGCTTCTTTATCTTGCCTATTTGTTTCAGACGGTTCAATATTGTTTGAATAGCAATGTCAAACCTTGATACTAATTCTCAAATAGGTTGAGATGGATCCACTTCCACTACAGCTTTCAGCTCATCATTATCCACCTTAGTCTCAGGTTGCCCATGTGGCTCATGTACCGTGCATTCATTAGCCACAACCTTCCCCAACACTTCATTAATAGCTCAAGATGTGGGTGTTGCATTGGTTCCATGAAAGAACTCGTATTTGAAAATAACACAAATTTTTGACTTATCCATGCTTTCACAAAAATTGCTCTAAAAAAATGTGAAAGATAACCGCAAACTAAACATTCATGTGAAAGACTGAGAATGTACCTTCACAATAAAAATAAAGCAAGAAGTGTCAAAGTGAAATGTCAGAAATATCAACTGTCAAACTTAGTACTTAAGGAAATCATACATTTCATACTTAATAACCTAAATATTTGATTTAATGTAACAGGTAAATATTTAATACATGATGTTCAATATCATACTCATTGATTATAAAACATAAATCTACAGAGATGTGGAAAGTAAGATACATTAGAAAAGGAAGAAATATTCCCAAACTGAAAGCCAGACCAGTGGGATCTAATCCTGACTAACAGGATTAGGACAACTTCTGTGGGCTAAATCCCTTAGTGGTAAAATGTGCACAACGGATGACTTCAGGCATCTCATGCTCAAGAGTTTCAGGGACTGAGTAGGTGACACAAGTGAATGAAGAGCACAGTGACAGGCAGTGTGATAAATGGCAAATGACACTTGGAGCTGGCTATAGACTGAATGTTTGTAGGCCTCCCAAATTCATATTTTGAAGTCCTAATTCCCAACGCAATGGTATTTGAAGATAGGACCTTTGGAAGGTATTAATAATTAGGTTTAGATGAGGCCATAAGTTTGGGGCCTCCATAATGGGATTAGTGTCCTTATAGAAAGCTTCCTCTCTGTCTCTCCTCCCACCCTCATCCCATGTGAGAAGACAGTGAGAAGGCTGCCCTTTGTAACCTAGGAAGAGAGCCCTCACCAGGACTCAGCCATGCTGCTACCCTGATCTCAGGCTTTGAGCCTCCAGAACCAAAAAAAAAAAAAGGTAAATTTCTGTTACCTAAAGCACCCAGTCTATGGTACTTTGTTGGACCAGCCCGAGCTGAGTAAAACAGACTCGGTGTCAGGAACACAGTGGGAGACGGTGGGGATAGGGAACTACAGAGCACATGGCTGGTCTAAAGTGCGCCAAAGCCATTCAGCTCCAGCTGTTTGTGGCATATGGCAAGGTGAGTTCGAATGTGGCACATCTGATTTTAAAGAAAACCTGGAAAGCCAGATTCAAGCTTGAAGCCTTCTAAATTTTAGAAACTGGTCATTGTAAGGGAAATTGCACTTGTATAGGCAATAGGTTTCTTAGCCAAACTAAGATGATGGCTGCAGTGTTTTTTCCGGCCTGTCCTGCCTCCTCCTGCCCCTCCGCCGTTAGCTGGCCTTGCGGGGAGGCATGAGTCAGCATACACACGTAACCAAGGTGTTACCTCCTGTGTGAACCCACGTGATGGCGCTTTCCCATGGCATGCCGCCACTATTGTTCAGAGCCATATATAAGCACTCGCCATGTTTTCAGCCATGCTTTTCGCCGCTCCTGTATTCTCCCCCAACAATAAAGAGCACATCTCAGCTGCCTGCTGCCCCTTGCCTTTTCTTCCAATTCCCAAAGCCTGAGCAGGAGCACATGCTAGCCACAGAGCCTCCTCCTCACAGTCATGAATTCCAATTCTGGTTTATCTCGTTTGCTTGTTTTTTTTTAAAGATCACTGCACATATCTGTGGGGCCAATATGACTCCCAGGCTATCTGTACATGTTATTAGCCTTTAGACTGGAATATCACTAAAATACTCCCAAATTCTATGAATTTATGTCAGTGTGAATTTCAAAGGGCAAAAAGCTAATAATTGGGCTGGCTTGGTTTAGTTAAAAAGAACTCTGAGCTATGGGCTCTGGGCATGGATTTGAGGAGCTATGGGCTCTGGGCATGGATTTGAGGAGCTGCATCAGCCATGTACAAACAAAGCGAGCCAGCCCTGCCACCACCATCTGCACCCCAGTAAGGCCTAGATCATCTCCCGAAACGATGGCTTTCTCCCCTTTTGTGAGAGCACTTCAGTGCTAATTAACCCATTTGTTTCTACAGCTTGCAGCAGTGGCCAGTATGATATGCCACATCACCACCAGGCCTGACTTTTGTCCTGCGTGGTTCTTCACAAAGCTTGGCAAGTTTGGAACCGGCCAAGTTCAAGTGAGAGTGGGTACTGGAGAAGCTGGAATTGGCCCATGGTTTCAACAGTGAAGGACAGCAAGGGCCAAACACTGGCGGCACCGTGCAGGAGGGGTGCCAGAGTGACAGCCAAGAGAGAACCAAGGATTGGGGACTTGGAAAGCCATTGCAGTCACTGGAGTGGTGGCTGCAGGCCACAGGGTAAGCTGGCTTAATGCTGCTGGATAACCTCTCTGCTCAGCTGTCATCAGGCCAGGATTTTGTGTCCTGGCTATTTACTGCATCTTAGTGGTGCCTCTCAGCTCTCAGCAGTTAGAGAGCAAAACCTCCACATCTGCCTCCAACTTGTCTGAGACACATGAACTTGAAAGAAAATTGTCTTAAGGACATCCCAATCTACACTGCTCTAGGCTGGCACTTGAACTCTGTCCTTGGACTAAAAAAGATCAGCAGGTTTTTGGATCATGTAGATCATTCAGTTTAGGCCCTCATAGGTTGCTTGGACTGAGCTGCACTTCACTATTAAATCCTCTGACTTTATTAATGTTAACTAGAAGAGGTCAGGGAAATGATTGAATCCCTGAAAAATTCTTTTGAATGTCATTTTCATTAGATCATTGGAAGTTCCCTTTGTAAAGCTCTGGAAAAAATATCTTTTAAAGTTCAGTGAGCTTGTCACTTTTTGCCCACGCTGTAAGGAAGCTCAAAGCAAAACAGATGAACTTTGTTGTAAAGCTAGGTTATTCCTTAAGTCTGCGTATTTGTGTTCTATATTTTCCATTGACCTTATTTATCTACTCAAATCCCATCTGGAAAGAGGGAGGGAATAAGTAAATCCAATGAATAGGCTAAAATTTTAACAGATAGCTCATTTTTCCCCCAAATGCAAGGAAATTAGGAACTAACCATCATGAAGATACATAGAATTGAAACAAAAATGTATTTGGCAACCTCTATACAGGTATACACAAGATTCCAACTCAGTACAGTAGTCCCATCTTATCCACAGGAAATATGTTCCAAGACCCCCAATGGAAGTTTGAAAACATGGTATTATTGAATCCTCTATGTACTATATTTTTTTCTTTATATACATACCTATGGTAAAGTTTAATTTAAAAATTAAGTACAGTAAGATATTAACAACAATAAAATAGAACAATATAGCATACTATAATAAAAGTTATGTGAATGTGCTCTCTCTTCCCACACCCTCTTCTCTCTCTCTCTCTCTCTCTCTCTCTCTCAAAATATTTGTGGACCACAGTTGACCATGGGTAATTGAAACTACAAAAAGTAAAACCATGGATAACAAGGGACTACTGTAGTCCAGGAGAAAAGACCCTCTTTCCCCCCCTCCACCGAAGACTTCAAACACAAATCATCAACTCATGTGTAACTTTCATTGCAGTATTAATATTAGCTACATTCACCTATTGTACCTTCTCAGTAGTATTTTGACGTTGTTACAACATCAGTTTCCCATATCCCCCTACCCAAGTCCTGTGCCAAACTCTAACTTCAATTATATTATCTTTTTAGCAAATTTAAATTTACCTTTTTTTTAATCTCCTTAGTGGACAAACTAAATGGCTTGACCAGAATTTGACTTTTATTCCCAGGTGTCTTGGACTAAAACAAGAATTGTTAAGTATCTTGTCACCGAAGGAAAAGGGAATAAAGCAGTCTTCTTTGAAAGCTTCTATCATGCTACAGTGTTCCAAAAGCAAGGAATCAGAAAACCATCCTTAACATTTGCCTGTCAACACTTTCCAAGCCAGTGTACTTGACAGGTTAATTCCTGAGTCTGCGTTTCTTTGTCTGTAAAATGGAGATAATACTACTCTCCCTGAATAGCTGTGAGTTTTAAATGAAATGTTATGTATGAAGTTAATTGTAAAGACATTATTCAAAGGTGAATTTTCATTTGTTCATTTTCAGGGGATGGAGCTGAGACTGGAGAGAATTGTTGGAGTCTTGGCCGTGTGTCCTGACTCTGACTCACTCTATGACCTTAGTCACTTAACTTCCCTGAACCACATGTTTCTCACTGGAAAATTAAACTTCCTTTTTGCCTTAGCAGATTGTTGGGTATGCACATTAATTGAAAGCACTCTTCAAATAAAAATCATTATTAAATCTCTGGAAGATTTCTATTCAAGAAACCATAATTATTTTTGTTCAAAAGATTCATTTTTATCCATTTTCAATATACAAAGGTGACTTATAGAATGCTATATTTAAATTAGACATAGATGTATTTTTTATGCACCATGAAATATACCAGTGTTCGTGGTAAGGAATTAGCAAGCCACATAATACAAATATCTGATTTTTGCACTATAACTGACATCTGATTTAGCCATATTTTAAAAGTTTATTTATCTATTTATTTTTTAGAGATGAAATCTTGCTGTGTCACTCCGGCTAGAGTTTAGTGGAATGATCATAGTTCACTGCATCTTTGAACACCTGGAATGAAGTGATCCTCCTTCCTCAGCTTCGCAGTAGCTGGGATTGAAAGTGAGAGCCACTGTGCCTGTCTTAAGTTTTATTTTTAATTGGCACAGAATAATTTACATATTATGGGGTACAGTATGATGTCCTGATACATTTATACTTTGTGTAGTGATCAAATCAGGGTATTTAGCTTATCCATCAATTTAAACATTTATGATGTTTTTGTAATGAGAACATATAAAAATCCTCTCTTCTAGTTATTTTGAAAAATATACAATACGATATTGTTAATTATAGTCACCATACTGTACAGTAGAACACCAGAATTTACTTCTCCTGTCCATCTATCTTCCATTTTATACCCAATGATCAATTGCTTTCCTTTCCCCACTGCCCCCTACTCTTCCCAGCCTCTGTAGCCACTATTCTACTCTGTACATCTACGAAATCAGCTTTCTTAAATCCCCACAAATGAGTGAGATAATCTTTGTCTTTCTGTGCCTGACTTATTTTATTTAACATAATGTCCTCCAGGTTCATCTATGTTGCTGCAAATGACAAGATTTCATTCTTTTTATGGCTGAATAATATTCCATTGTGTATACATACCAAATTTTCTTTATCCATTCATCTGTTGATGGACATTTAGATTGATGTCATATTTTGACTTTTGTAAATAATGCTACAATAAACACAGAAGTGTAAATAGCTCTTGGACATCTTGATTTCAATATCTTTGGACAAATATCCAGTAATGGGATCATGGATCATATGGTGGTTCTATTTTTAATTTTTTGAAGAACTTCCATGCTGTTTTCTATAATGATTATACTAATTTACATTTCTACCCACCAGTATATAAGGGTCCCCATTTCTTCACATCCATGCCAGCATTTATTATTTTTTGTCTTTTTTGATTATAGTCATTGTAATTGGGATGAGGTGATATTTTATTGTGGTTTTGGTTTGTATTTCCCAGATAATTAGTGATGTCAAGCATTTTTTTTGTATACCTATTGGCAATTTATATGTCTTCTTTGAGAAATGTCTATTCAGGTCTTTTGCCATTTTTTGATCAGATTATTTGATTTTTTTGATGTTGAGTTGTTTGAGTTCCTTATATTTTCTGGATATTAACCTTTTCCAGATACATAGTTTGCAAATATTTTTTCCCATTCTGTAAATTGTCTATTCACTCAGTTGATTGTTTTCTTTGTTGCACATAAAATTTTTAGTTTGATGTGATGATCTCATTTGGCCAATTTTGCTTTAGTTGCCTGTGCTTTGGGAATATTACACAAGAGATCCTTGTCCAGACCAAAGACCTGAAGCATTTTCTCGGTGTTTTCTTTTACTAGTTTCAGAGTTTCAGGTCTTAGATTTAAGTCTTTAATCTGTTTTGATTTGATTTTTGTATATGGTGAGAGATAAGGGTCTAGTTGCATTCT